>JARWCS010218548.1:0-13723 GCA_034783895.1 Geukensia demissa | reverse complement strand
ATATACCAAAGGGGCAGACAGAAATCGTTAAGTCGGAAGACAGACAAGACCATGGCCAACAAAATGAAACGAAAGACCTAAGTTTCATGCATAGTAATGCTACTGGGCGGTTGATGACGTAATTCTCTTAATTTTTACAAGATGGAAAGCCACCTTCTGTCAGGTATTTGAATTATCTATTTGTGACTACAAGGCTTTTACAGATAGTATTTAATAATTGTAGTAGGTGTGGTTATCACAAAACAAAACCAAAACAAGAAAGTAACACCGTATTTGCCAGACAAATGTTAAACAAAGTATGATAAAGCCACTTCAAAACATGTTTCACGCGTGCAGGGGATGTGAAATCAATGATTTTTTTTATTGAAGCAAAAATATTTAAAAGTTTAATGTTGAAAACATTGCATATTTGTTTCCTGTAACTGATTCAGATTTGCTTTGACTTCCGGTTTTCTGCTACGTTATCCTTGATTTAGATTGATTGTCGTTAACCCGAGTTAGAGTTTAAGGATTCCATGACGGGTGTTGCGCGAAAATCATGGGATGCCTACCCGTCTAGATCACCCGATCCCACTCCTGTTTTGTAAATGAGTTCGTTGATTCGAAGCCTTTTGTTGTTTTTTGTTTTCGATTTATCTTTTAGTTTGTTTTAAATTTGTCTTCACTCTTTAAATTATTCACTTTTTATCTCTCACAAGGGTATTCTACACTGGACTTAGACCATGACATAATATGGACGTATAACAGAAGAGTAACACTGGCAAGACAAAGTACAAATGTAAGCTCCAGTGTCAAAATAGTATTAAAAAACGATGTAAAATTTTAATTCTGTTTATTTTTATCTTCATCAATAGTTAAGTTGAGAACGATTGGCGAACTATTTGAGGACTTGAAAACGCTGAATACTAGAACTCATTCAAAAGGTACTTGTGAACGGTGGTCAAGATAAACATTCAATGTAATAAAAATTCATAAATTTGATGAAATCCAAGCATCACCTAGCAAACCAAATATAATGTCTAAATTAAATTAGGGAGTTACAATTAACAAAGCAGAGGCATTTGTCCAGTGCGGCAAATCTAATTGGGGGGACTAGCAATTCACCGGCAGAATTATTGATCCCATGATGGTAAACCGCATTGGTAACCTGGCTACCAGTGGAGTTCAAACCCTATTCATGTTCCCAAATCTTTAGTTGATTCTACATCGCTAGTGTAAAAATCGAACACAGTTTCAGTTTCATATCTTATTCTCATGATGGTAAATCGCATTGGTAACCTGACTATTAGTGGAGTTTAAACACCCAAATAAAACCCTATCCATGTTCCCAAATCTTTAGTTGATTCTACATCGGTAGTGTAAAATCGAACACAGTTTCAGTTTCATGTCTTAAGAGATTTGAGATGCGTTCCTTCATATTAAAAACAACTGCCTTGAAAGTATTCCATCATGATGCAATCCAAAGAGTAAATTTATAAAAATCTAAACAATTGGCGTCATCTACGTACATAATAGACTTGGTTGTCCAAGGTTTGATTTTGTATTCTAAAAATGTGAGAGGACTTGTAATAAAATATTTTCTTACACTTACTGTGTAGTATTGCAACAATAGTGTTATTACAATATGAAAATCTTTGACACAGTTTCCACACAACGTATAATTCTTGACTTTTGTTTCATCTTTGTATATCCAGTGGATATTAAAATTATCCTTTTACTAGCGCCTAGTTATAAGATAACAAATTCTGCTTTAATTTCTTTCTCAAATTTCCAACATTAGTGTATGAAGTGTCTTTTCTTAATATTTTTGTCTTAAATTTTAAAATATCACACTGATATTTTTAAGAAATAGGTTTTGTTATAATTCTCATTCACACCATGCTATGGTATCTGGCCGTTGCAGGTGATTTACACAGACAATGGTGTGTACGTTTCAATAGGACTATTGTTTATGTATAATTTGCTTAAAAAGTAACATTGCAGCCGGATTTGCAGATCATTGAATTTTGTAAAACAGTCAGAGTGTTTACACTATCATGTTGTTTGAAAATTATGAACATGTATTTTTAAAGCAATGCTTGGATCTTATATGACTATTAATCGCGTACCGCTAATGATGCTAGCATTTTGTTGGCAACAGATGATAAGGTCGGATATTTATGTAAATCCGACGATATTTTCAACAGCGTTGCCTCGTTAAAATTACAGTAAAACATGTGTGATTATCGTTTAATTGATCCCTGCTTACAAGTTAATTAGTTAGCCTTTTTTAATAAAATCATCATTAGAAAACGACAAAAGTTAGATAAAATATGTTGTCGTTGCATTTTCTTGCATGCGACACAACCAGCAAGCCAACTTAACAGATATCTGATTGCAGGTATGATTAAATATACCTGCAAACGATTGTCAAGATATACGATATATTTATCAACCATATTCCCATATTGTTACCAAAAGTATCAACATCAAGAAAAACTAAAGGGTTAAGAAATTTCCTTTAAATGACCAAAACATAACAATCCATCCAAAACCAGCTGAAATGTTTTTCGAAATAATATCCCCCCTCTATTTGAATGTAATGTACAAAGTGGTGCAAAGAAGCAAATAAGAACGCGTTTTCAAAAATAAAGTAATGGTCACAACTGATTAACGTCTCAAACTCTACAATGAAGACAATTATGTACAATATGACATAACATATCATTAAACAAAAGAGGACAGAATTTTAAAATGAGTTTGTCTTGGTTCCAGCTTATAAGGTCACCAACAACATTGTTATTGTCGGACGTACCTATATCTACATCGATGTCTTACGAAATTAACTAAAAAGTTCTCAACCAAATTAAAATAAAAGTTTACCAATATTGAATAAATATGGTGAATTATGCTATATGTACATTTCAAGGAGTAACCTCTCATAACTAGTATTAAAACCAAGGTATAGGAAGTCCAAAATTCAAACATAGTAAAAGAAGTATTCAATTCCAAACAAATCGACATAAGAAGCCAAATCCAGCGGTAGAGGCAGAATTACAACTAAATAATTCATCAGAAAATAAATAATTGAAAGCACCAAATTCAGTCTTTAGAACTTCAAGTATCTTCTGAATTTGACATTATACCTATTTTGTACGTGGTGCCAAAGTTTCATTACCCCCTATAAATCCATTTTTATATCCGCATCTGGCAAGTGTACCACAAAAATTATCTGTTCTGTTCACATGTACACCAACTGCAATTCGCTGCATTTGTTAAATTCGAAAATACGGAGAGTCCTCAAAAAGTATTGCACCTAGTAGTATACTCCAATTCTCCATATTTATTCAACATTGGTAATTTTGTATTATGTAAAACATCATTATCTAATACTGTAATAGGGTCTACCAAAATAACAGAATTAATTTGATTTTTTTTCAATTGCATGTTTGGTTATCTTCCCTGCTGACAGATTCCCTTATCAACATTGTTTTTGTTTTGAATTCATTGCTTTTAAAGGAATTGGGCATTGACAATTCAGTTGGGAACCGAACATTTATCCTGAGGACACTTACCAATAAAGAAATTGTTGACGGTCATCGATCAGTTTTGTCTTTGTTTCAATTTTTTTCTTCCTTCACTCTCTAGATAAGTGTTCTTACAAGCAACGATACATTGCGGCGCCAGCCAAACGCTCAACACAACTTTATTACAAGTAACTTCGGAGTTCCTATGAAACAAGCTATTCTTGAGGTTGCGTGAATCAAATGTTGGTCGTATAAATATGTGTTATAAAATGCCAAATTACCAATGTAGAATAAATATGGATAATTTTGGTATGCTATAAGTATATTTCAAGGAGTAGCCTCTCACTAGTAGCATTAAAACCGAAACATGGGAAATCAAAGATCCAAACATACCAAAAGAAGCACTCAAATTCAAACAGATCGAAATGGGAAGCCAAATCCTATGGCAGGGACAACTACTAAGTGCAATACTTTCGAAGCCTTAATATGTATAAAAACAAGGTGCCTTTCTGTTTGAAAAAAAAATTAAGTATTTTATTTTCCACCCTGTACATCACTATTCCCGACTGTAAATTCAAAGATAAATTCAAGGCTTTTATTCACCATTGTTTGAGGTTTGGCAGACTTGTTTTTCAACATTCTATCGTCATTCCAATGGCAACCAAGTATGCACCCCTTCTCGCCCATTCACTCCCTTATTCGTTTGATGCTAACTTCGTACTTATACTTTCATCTAGAAATTGACATTTAGTGCGAGTTAAAAACAAAAAAAAATTGTACTTGATTTTCTCATTATGACATTTCCATTCATTTGAAGCAACATTCCAGTGCACCTGCATACGGAGTAAATACGTGTCAGTCGATAAGCTGTTTCATGTGCTTTCTTAAGGTATTTTATTGTTAGAGGGCTACTGCTGACATCTACTCAAACAAGGATTTATCATGGAAAAATTAACTCATTACTATCGAATGTTTTCGTTCAGCATAATGACCTGATCGACCAGTAGGAAAAATATCCATCTCACAAATGCCAAAGGATATCTGTCCACTGTCGTAAACTTCATATATGTTCCTATGCCGGTTATTAGTAGCTCCGACTGTGACTAACCGAGTAACACGACGGGTGTCACAAGTGAAACAGGCGTTGCTTACCGTTCTGGAGCATATGGAGTCACCTTCTTGTTCGTGTTACTCAAACTCTAGTTTTCTATGTATTGTGAACTGGTGTTAACTTTTCATTTCGTTTTGTTGGCCATGGTCTTGACTGTCATCTGACTTAAACTATTTCTGTCTGCCTTTCTGGTATCCTTAAATTCTTTTTTGTTCAAATGTGGAACTAAAAAATCAATTCAATTTATTTCCTTCGTAGTTGGACATCAGCTTTCCAAAGTTTGTCTCATAGTTGCTTTTGCTTTTCTAAAAGTAAGAAGATGTCTTTAATGGGACAGATACGAGTGACATCTTCCTCCAATTCACTTGTTTATAAGATCGCTGATTATCTTCTGTCGCTATTTTTATTTGCATTTCTTCATTTAAAAAAAAATTCTATAGTTTGAATCGTTTTTCAATAAAAAGGCCATACACCACATGTAAACAGCCGTTGTCGATATTTATTCCATTACTATTATGATCCATCAGTTTGAATACAAAGTTATTTGTACAGCTGGAAACAACTTCTTTGATTTTGAAACTTTATCAACAATGTCAAACTATTTAGGTGCATGCTTATAAGCAGTCTATAGGGACATGATAAGTAGAGGTTTCAAGAAGTTCATTATAGTGGTAAGTGAATAGACACAATTATCTTTCAATTAATTGTTTGTTTGGGGTTAAATGCCACTTTAAAAAATATTTCAGTCATATTGCGGCAGTCAGTTTTACTAATGGAAGAAGCCGGAGTGCCCGGAGAGAACCACTAACCATGGGCAGGTAGCTTACAAACCTTATCGCGTGCGATGCGAGTTAAACACGACCAGTTTTTTGTATGGTACAAACTCAGACGCGAACTCGCACCGTATAGGTGATCTATAGGTAAGTTTAAATCAACTACCTAGACCACTCGACCACCCAGGTCCTCTTTCAATTAATCAAATATAGGCTAGTTAATCTATCAGACGGAACAGTAAATTGGACTCATATTTAGAAAACGATTATCAATATTCTGGAAAACTGGAAACATCTTTCAATAACTGTAATATACTTACACTAATGTTATACAAGATGTGTTTCTAAACCTTTATCGTTCGATAGTTATATTATGAAATTATTTTTTCTGTAAAGCAATCCTATTCTATATCTGCACGCAAATGATTTTTATAATTAGTAAAGATATGACTATTTAATATATTATAGATACCTGTGTGCAAAAAATGAAAAGGTAATATTGGAATATAATATAACAATAATCATATTTAACCCCAAATGTAACTGACACTCATAATTCAAGATAACATTAGGAAACAATGGTGATTAACAGACGAAACTCCATATAGTGTTTACCATTCGGTTGACCTTTATAAACACTGCCACTGGCACTTCGGGATACTTCTTGTGTTTCTATTTGGTAAGTGTGGGGATTTAGGGGCAATTTTGGTAAATGATCTCCCCTGCATTCCTATGTTAACCAATATTTTTTGAAAATCTGTACCTTTTATATGTTTTAAATGGTGACTTCATGAATACCTTCAATGCAAAACAGAAAGGTGGGACTAGTATTAGCATCACTCAAAACATACTGGTATGCGGCATTTTTGGGACTTACACATGGTCTTGTTTACAAACATTGTAGGATCGCACTTAATTTTTCCCACTTTTTTTGCCTCCACCTAAAAATTTTAATCTTTTGTCAAATAATTATTTTTAAGTCCAAATAAAATTTATTTAATATCTTTTTAATTGACAAATGTATAGTTTTGAAAAACAATTTCATTTATCTTATTATCTGCCAATCCAGTTTCAAATCAGGATTAAGACTGATACAGAAAGCTATCCTACAAAGGGGCGGAGTTTTGATGACGCAGTATATTTACTGAAGTTTACCCTATACACATTCTTTTTGTTTGGAGCGATCTAAAGACCGTCGAAAGGAGTGGGATTCAACCCTTGTTGAAAACATTTTGTCCGTCTCGAGGAAATTTATTATGATCTCCTTGACATTTACCCCATATAAACCGTTTGGTTCTGTGGATCACAGCGGAAGATAAAATAACGTGCGCTCACTGAACACTTATATTTCCAAACTGAAACATGTGAAATTGAAGATGGTAAAAACGGAAAACATTATTTAGGTTGCACAGGGTTTCAAAACTATTGAACTATATTTCTGTTGTCATATATCAGTATGAACATTATAATTGGGTGGATTTTTTTTTTAATCAAATATGGGATATGGAAATAATTGCACAAATGTTTTTCATACACATGATACAATAGTGAAAACGGTTCCTTGGTGCTTAGTGTTTCAAACATAGATAAGAGGTCTAAGTAACTTATGAATTTGATCTGAAAACATCATTATATTTGATTTTTTATCATAAACAAGCCTTTTAAATAAGTAGGAAATACCTATCTTGAATAATTTAATTAATTCTAAAGTTGAGCACAAGGATTCATTAGTTTCTCATACATTACCGACAAGAATGGTTTTATTTTTAAATTGAAGCATGATACAAGTTCTAAGTAATATATCATGATAAATAAATGGCAAGGTTCTAAGTACATTGTAATATATCATGAAAAATAAATGGCGATAACTGTTATGATTTTATTTTACTTTGATCTACAATTATTTATTAAAGCAGTCCTTCATACTGTTATCTTTTTTAGACTATCTGATTACAGCTCAAGTGCTTCTGACATTGGTCTTACTACAAATGTTCGTTACTCTTGTGCTGTTTGGTTTTGGACTAACGTTGATGAAACAGAATGTAAGGTTTCACAGAATCACGGTGTTTGTACAAGGCGGCGATTGTAAGGTTTTATAATGTTCTTTCATCACTACTTTCTTATTTCAGCGTAACGTTTTTGTAATTACAATTGCGTGGGCAAGAATAATCTAGCAGCTACATCTTTCAACAGTCAATGTAGCTATTTTCGAAAAATCTATGAAATATACTCTTACGCTGGTAATCCGGGAGAGCTGCTTGTGCTGATATTGCACTTTTCAATTTTCAATTTTAATATTCGGTCTTTTCTAATCTCTAGATTTGTAAGAGTTGTCTCCCATATGAGACGGTATATTGATATAGCTATATAGGGAAAATTATCTTATTTTTTTTTAATTTTATTTCCGCTGCAAATTTGATGCAAAAACCAATCTTTTTGTTTATTTTATCAATCCGCATCATACTGATTTTTTTCCTCTTGGTAAATATGATGGATTTTGCGAAAAATAGCAATATATTAGGTTTTCTCACGTTACAGCTGTATTGAGACACCGTCTCATATGGGAGAAAACTCTTACAAAAACATATAAATTACGGATGCATCCTGGGTTACGAAAATCGGGAATATAAATATTATTGAAGGCCGTAATGGGACCTGTTTAAGTTTGAAATCGACTGTCATTTGGAAGTTGGCTGTCTCACTGACAATCATGCCACATCTCCTAATTTTAATAAATAACCACTTTGCTAATTTACATATCCAAGATGGCTTCCATGCGATTGCATAACTTTATAACATATATTTGTTAAACATTTTTTATTCATTTCATGTAGTCAAGTTGCTGGGGGGGGATAGATAAAACTGCAACAATACCGAAAATTTTTGAGCCATAAATGAACAACGTACGTCAGAAATTCGAAGTTCCCAGGGCGTAAGAGGCAGAGGACCTTTAACAGTCTATGTAAAAATGTCAGGGAACTATTGAAAAAGCTAATTTTTGCCACATTGGCGTGAGAATTTAACCAAGAAGTTCATTTGAAAACAAGTTTCGGGGGCTGATTTAGAAACTTAAAAACACGGTTTTTCACGTAACACAAACCTTACATTTCTATCAAATAAACTCGAGGTTCTCACAATAAAAAAACATTTCATTCCTTAATGCGAACCATTCCAGAAATCAACAAAATCACCTATACTAACAACTGTGAAAGAAAACCAAAAGTTTTTATATTTTGACGTGATGGCCGGAAGTGTAACGTAACGTGATAAATTAAGAATCTACGCCGGAAAAACTAGGAATTTCCTTAAAATGTAAATAATTAATATTGTCTTCGATCCTAGAAAATTGGCAAATACTGATCACGTGACAATTTTCTAATTGAAATATCATGTATATTAATGAGAGAAACCGTCAACAATTTCTGGCTATGGGTCTTTCCAAAACATGTGTGCGAACAAACACCGGGAGGCAAGTGAAAATTTCAGATTTTTCTTTTTTTCTTTTCAGTTTCAGCATGGTATTAACTGGAGACCTGGACGATAGAAAAAAACATTAACAAACCATAATATTTCTTTTGAAATATATAATATAGAGTCATAAATTAAAGAAAATGTTTTCCGCCCCAGAATTTGTTTTATTGAATAATAAATAATCTCGTCGATCGCCGGCATTGTACATAATAATAAATAGTTGGGGGATTTGATATGCTATGAAATTTCATATCGTAATTTCTTTAATTTACTTACAAAAATGATCTAAAATATCCCTGAACCGAGTTCTGCTGCAGAATATGTTGCGTTACGGACTTTTTCACAAAGCAAAAGCGAAAGTTAACCCATTTACTCTGTCAGCAGATAAAAGTTTGTACCTATTTTACAGACATAAACAAACTTTTATAACTTTTATAACAGATAAACACCCTACTCCTACGCAGACTGAAATGTCGACACCTATTTATTGCGCTCTCCGCAAAACTTAGGACTGAAGTGGGAGTTAAGAGATGCTCTCCATATATATAAATATCGTCGATGTGGGACTGTCGCAGTTTGGAATGTTGTGACTTAAACAGTACAAGAGGAACCTTTTAATATTTATAAGGTCTTTTCTATCTTTCGATTTATACGAGTTGTCTCCCATAAGAACGGTAAATCAATAAAGCTGCATGTAATTGTGAGGTTTTTATATTTTTTAATTTTATTTCCCTAAAAATTAATTGCAAAATTCAATCATTTTATTTTATTTATGGGCATCGGACTAATTTTTCTCCTTCGGTAAATGTTGGGGATTTTGCGAAAATACCCAAATTTTAAGGTTTTCCCATGTTACAGTTATCATTGAGATACCTTACCACATGGGAGACAGCTCTTACAAAAACATACCAAAATCAAAATTACAAATTTTGAATAAATATGGAGTTTGGTATGGTATATGTACATTTCTAGGAGTAACCTCTCACCGGTAACATAAGAACAAAAACATAGGAAGTCTCAAGATCCAAACATAGCAAGAGAAGCACTCAAATCCAAACAAATCGAAATGGGAAGCCAAACCCGACGGCAGGGACAAATACTAATTGCGATACTTTTCGAGGCCTTTCCTTATTTTCAGTGCTTTAGAATTTTAACAAATGCAGCAAATATCTGTTAATTACGGATTCATTTCGTGTTTCAAAATCCGGAATTGAGAGATCATGGAAGGCATTGAAGAAAACGCCATGATGCAAAACAGGGAAATGCTAAAATGTGACTGAAAACAGTGTGGGGGCAGATTTGAAATATTAGAGAGTTTAAATAGTGTTGAATATCCAAAAATAATGTAAGACACGCTTAATTGCCAGGGGAAAAATGGCAGGATAAAAAATGTTTCAAAAAGGCAGTATCTGTTTCTCTCATAAAATCATAAGCTGTAAGTTAATGGACTATTTCATTTAATCTCTGAAAAGGCGCTAGATGGATTTCCTTTTCAAATGTTTCACAGACGCCAAAATTTATATATCGACGATGCGTCCTCCCCCCTTTTTCATTAAATAAAACCCTCAGCTTCAACATTTTTTTATATTTGACAGTTCAGGAGACATTTAGTTGATTTCACATTTGAATCGTTATTATTCTGAAGTGAGACCTCAGGTTCAAATGAATTGTTACAATAATTTGTTACTTATAATCGGTATGCTTCAATTTTTCAAGATATCTAAGACGCGGATTTTCTCATTGCCCATATTACTTTTTTACCAATGTTTGATATACAATAAATATGCTTGGAAACTTGTTTTATTCCAATGTACATGGCCATAATATTTTATTTCACTCTAAATCTATAGGTAACAGAAATTGTGATCACACTGAAATCACATTCTCCTATACTAGGTTCTGATAGTTCCAGTCAACATGTCCCATTTACAAAACACTTGTCACAGTTGCAGTTGACAGGCCACGTCTAGAAATTACATGTATATGTAAAAGGAATTCGAAGAGACCAAAGGAGCAGACAGCAATCGTTAAGTCGGAAGACAGACAGGACCATGGCCAACAAAATGAAACGAAAGACAAACATAGAACACACAACACTACACTAAGTGTAGTTAGTTATAATAAGCTTAATAAGAATAATGTAACTATTATGGAATATTTTTAGCTTTACAATGGTAAATGCCTTTTTCTATTAAGGATTCGGTACAGTTTTTACTGCAATGAAACAGTTTCGCAACCACATCTGACATTGAAATCCTTCCACCCTGAAGCTCGAGATTCTAATTTATCTGATTTTTTTTTCAATTGAAATAAATCCTACGTTAATATACTCATTTTTATTTTTTGTCTTCAAAATAAGTGGATAAAGTTATTAAACGGCAATTATAAGTTTCATTTGTTTATTCTAGGAATGTATTCTCATATATTTTATCTTTTTTGGCTTTGAGTTTTCACAATGAAAGGCAACGAACACACATTCTTTACACCCAACACCAAACTAAAATAGACATTTACAAAATTAAAATAAACATATGGTATGGACTTCAGTTCATTAGTGAAGGCCGTAATAGAACCCGTAAAAGTTAACGTTCCACTATTTGGTTTATGGCTGTCTCATGGAAAATCATGCCACATTTTTTATTTTTATCTTAACAACTGTCAGATGAAATAGCGTAAAACTTCAAAGTTATATCAATGTGCTATCTATTTGCTTTTTAACAGAAACATGTTTTTGTTTGTGTTTTATCATCTTCAAGGGACTATCAATTTAAGTTCTACCGTCATCTTCCCACGGACAAAAAATCTTATATAGACAATTTAAGTTTCAACTTCCTTCTTTGTAACAAACGAATGTTTTGTGTTAGTGTTTGGTCATGCTTATATTTCAAACTAGCTGATGGTTCTTAGGATATTATAGGTTTCTGTCACATATTTTATTTACATAATATTGATGAATGAATTATTGTTCTGGGTTTCTAATGGTACATAATTCCATACCAGAACTCAAGTGATTAAACGGTCTAGGCAGAATACAAAGTAGACTAGATGAAAGCAGTTTTAGTTCAAATTACATACTTTGCGATTTTGATCAGCCACCTAATAAATCATACCCAACGTTCTTAACATTTAGTTTGATCAATGGTCTTTCATGGATTTTATATTCTAAGTGTAAAATTTTTTCGAGAAAGTTTTACAAAATACAAATTGACACTTCCGATTTTGAAATCCTGATCTGACACTGATTTTGACATTAAGGACTCCGCGACGGGTGATGCGCGCAAGATATGGGACGCTTACTCTTCATGAGCAACTAATCCCACTCCTGTTTTGTAAATGGGTTCGTGGATTCCAAGCTTTTGTTCCTTTTCTTTACGTTTTATTTTTTAGATTGTAAAGGACAAAGATATATCAAACAAATACGTAATGTCATAAAGGCCGTATTTTGTCTCTAAAAATCCAGTTTGGTTTTGATTGTTTTAATTTTCATGTTTGAAAGAATACAGAGTACTTCACTACGATTAATGATTTAAACCTTCACGAAAAATAATAAATTCCAAAACAAATATGGCTCATTTATCGCGAGAAAATGATCACAACATGCGTTTATTTCTTCAGAGATGTCACCATGAAATATATGTTTGTCTTTCGTTTCATTTTGTTAGCCATGGTCTTGTCTGTCTTCCGACTTAACGATTTCTGTCTGCCCCTTTGGTGTTTTTCGAATTCCTTTTTTATATTTCTAACGAAGAGCAAATCTGCAAAATAGGTCGATATATAAATAAATAAATAAAACAAACAAAACATACCCCCTCCCAAGAAAAGAAAAGCAATGTTCAATAGATGCAATAAAATTTGATATATCTTATGGGCATTTCAATGAGTAAACTTTCAACTATAGATTAAGATCCAAAACCTAGTGTATACCTAGATCAATTTACTATCAACGGAAGCATTCATATCAAAACTGACCGCATTAGGACATCTACCATATGAAATACAAGGAATAAAGCCTTCGCCGTTATTTCGGAATTTTATAAATTTTACAGTAGAGCAAATATGTGAGCATGTTTTTCATTTCATTTCAATTATCGCACGTATTGTAGTTGATATAGTTGTTTTTTGTGGTAACGAATACTTCTGTAATTGACAGATTTATGCTCAAGACTTTACTCATTTTTGAGGAACTTTATACGATGTTTATGAATGTTAAGATAATAATATTCAAATGCAGCAAATTAGTACTAAAATCTAATTCTGAAATTGCTAAGTAGGGCAGGTTTAAACTCAGGCTTTAATTAGCAGATTACCGCAGTGACTTTCAAATGTATTTCTAAACAGCCTGAAACAACCAAACTTCCAAGTCAAATTTTAGTAGCGTCAAATTTAATTAAAGTATTCTTTTAAGGTTTGACTCTTTCACTATTCCGTCAAATCGTTATTATGCAAGATAGGGCATGAAACGACAAAATATTTGTCGTGCAAAACGTTAATGGAAAGAAATCCTTGAAACAAATAAGCCTTAAGATGACACTGATCTTTTCATATTAAAACAGGATGACGGCTTATCCATTTCGGAAAATGGATTTTATTACAGATTTTAACTTACAAAACAGCTAATTTTTTAACAAGTTTTGTATTTTGTTTGTCATCACCGTTACAAGGTGTCCGAAATTCTTGCTCTAATCAGACAAGACATACTCAAATAAAAAATGACAATATCAAAATCAAATAGGTCCAGTGTAGAATACCAGTGCGAGAGGAGATCGAAAGTGCATAGTCCAAACAAAAGAGACAAGACAAATTTAAAACAAACTAAAAGATAAAACGTAAACAAAAGGAACAAAAACTTGGAATCCACGAAC
>JARWCS010218439.1:0-13725 GCA_034783895.1 Geukensia demissa | reverse complement strand
CAAATTTTTTATGCTTAGGTCTATTTCTCATTTACTATAAGTGGTAGGTCAACAACATTGGCTGTGCTTATTGGATTTTGGCGCTATTACTAGCCGATATAGCTTGATTAGAAAATTATTGTGTCCACTTGTTTATAGGGTCAAAGGCACATAAACAGGCGAGAAAATTTTGTGTCCACACTTGTTTATAATTTTGGTTGGAATTTAAGCCCTATCTTTGGTTGCAAACCAAGTTGATTACCACAACTTACTTGAACATGGCAAAAAAGCTATCTCCTTACAGATTATTTCTATTTATAAACCTTGCTGGCCCAATAAAAATATAACTTTATAAAATAGTTCCTTTTCAAAATTTTATTTGAAATTTGACTTATTGATATGGTAAGGAGGAGTGTTGTGTTAGGTGAGGATTGAAGAGTCCTTAGAAAATGTACTTAAGTTTGCCTGCTTATTTTAGAATTAAATGCAGTCAGAGTTATTTATCAATATGAAATGTATTTTAATGTTCATAATAAGCTTGAAAGGATTTATGCTTTTTCATTGTATTCATCATCATGAAATTTGTTCCATTTATACTGAACAATCACACATCAATTCACATTATGAAATGTTATTAAAGTCATTTTTAACTAATTAATACTAGTGACTCATTTATACAATTGTTTTATACCTGGAAACTCTTGACTAGTTGTTCCCCATGATTGTTCCATACAGAATCTTAATTTTTTTTCACAACCCATAAGCTGAAGGTGATGGAAGACATGATGAGTAAATAGTTGGCGGAAATCTGTCCCAAAAATTGATTTTTGTCATTCCCATACCGTGTGATAAAGATGTGGAAAGCATTGGAAGCCTCTGTGATGCAAGCATATTGTTTTTGTACATGGAAACACCATATGTAGTTTAGAGATTTTGATACACATTGGTACTAAGGAGTTAAATGGATCATTGAGTATGCATGCATAATATGTCCAAGTGTAGAATATCCATGCCAGAGGTCAAAAGTTCATAGTTCAAAGAGATGAGACAAATTTAAAAGAAACCAAAAGATAAAATGTAAACAAAAAGAACAAAAGCTTGAAATCCACGAACTCCTTTACAAAACACGAGTGGGATCAGGTGCTACAGAAATGTAGCCATCCCCTGTCCTCTGCGCAGCACACAAAGTTCTGAATGTTGTGACTACTATAGACAAAACTCTGTTATTGGTATTGGCTTTAAACCTATGTATAATGGTTACAGTAGCTGCAATGTGCATATAGTTCCTGTTATAAAATTGTAAATTAACTACATGACATGGTTCAGTGACTTTAACACAGTGTCATGTTTTTGCACAAAGATTTTTTTTCAGTATCAATATATCGATTGCTTATGTAATGCATTATTAGGATTTCCTGGTATATGTCTTATGTTCTTCACTTTATTTTCATGGTCCATTGATTTGTACAAGAGATGTGGTAGGATTGTCTATGAGACAGCCTTCAATAATGAAAATTACAAACTTCTACATGTTGCCCTAAGGCCTTCAATAATGGTTAATGTTCATAACCTACGGTAAGCTGTTAAAGATTTGATAATAACTATCGGCCAAGTAATTAAACAATGTAAAATAAGTAAAACTTGCACATTAAAACAACGGCAATCACTTGATTACAGTTTCCCGGCTTGGGACAGGCACATAAAGCACGTGGCAGGGTAAAACATGTTTGTAAGTACTCAACCCCCTCAGAAAGAACAATGGTATGACAAAATGAATCGGATTTGGCTTCCCATTTCGACTTGTTCGGATTTGAGTGCTTCTTTTGCTATACATGTATTTGAATCTTTGACTTCCTATGTTTCGGTTCTAATGCTACTGACGAGAGGTTACTCCTTGAAATGTACATATAGCATACCTAAATTTTCCATATTTCTTTAACATTGGTAATTATCTATTTATGATTTTGCTCATAAAAGTGAAAATATCGTTTGTCGATAAAACCTCGCATTTCATCTAATAACAAATAATAATCATATCCGATGAAAAAAGATAAAAATGAATAGGATATGTGATGTTTAATGTTATAGAACTACCGTAGACTGGTAATATTACATGTACATGTATAACTTACTTAATTTATTATGAAATTACACAATAGTAAATTATATTTATAATATTTAGTTTATGACTTGGTTGTTAGATGATTTCAGTGTAAAACGTGTTTTTTGATGAACGCATTAATCATTGTTCGTATATTCGTGCCCACATTCTATTGGTAAGTTAATGAAAACATTGTCAAATACTGTTTTAAGTTGAATTTTTCTTCCAGCAAACTTTAATGGATTTTATTGTGGAGTGTCTGGAATACAAGAAGAAATGAGATTCATGCAGATTGAAAAGACAAGGAGTAGCCATGAATGCTCTAAGTTGTGTGCAATGAATATGAATTGCCTTGGATTCAGTTTCAATGATGATTTGAGGGCCTGTCGCCTAGTCGACGGGGCTCAAGTGGTGAAAAGAAAAACCTCTGAAGGGTGGAGATTCTACACAAAATGTTTACAAAATCGTTCAGTGTGTCTTGCCTGCATCCTTTAAAACCCGTCCTCGATATTTTTGGGGGTTTTTGTATTCTTCATATGTATGAAGATTTCTAGTTTGGCGGGGTTTTGTGTATTGTCTTTTTCTTTTTTCTTGGATTTACAGAGTTTATCGACTTGTGCCGTTTTTGTCTGTTGTGTATTGTCTTTTGTTCTTGGATTTGCAGTGTTTATCGACTTTTTTCCTTTTTGTCCGCTATGTATTCTCTTTTCTTCTTGGATAAACAGTGTTGTTCGACTCGTCCCCTCTTTGTGGTGCATCGTCTTTTGTTCTTGGATTTATAGCATTTATCAACTTGTCTCCTTTTCGTTGTGTATCGCCTTTTGTTCTTGGATTTACAGTGTTAATCGACTTGTCCTCTCTTTGTTGTGTATCGTCCTCTGTTCTTGGACTTACAATGCTTATCGACTTTTAGATGTGTATAGTCTTTTGTTTATAGATTTACAGTCTTTATCAACTTGTCCCTTCTTTGTTGTATGTCGCCTTTTGTTCTTAGATTTACAGTGTTTACGAACTTGTCCCTCTTTGTCTGTTGTGTATCGTGTTTTGTTCTTGGATTTGCAGTTTTAATCGACTTGTCCCCTTTTGGTTGTGTATCGTCTTTTGTTCTTGGATTTTCAGTGCTTATGGAATTGTCCCCTTTTGGTTGTGTATCGTCTTTTGTTCTTGGATTTTCAGTGCTTATGGAATTGTCTCCTTTTGGTTGTGTATCGTCTTTTGTTCTTGGATTTACAGTGCTTATGGACTTGTCTCCTTTTGGTTGTTTATCGTGTTTTGTTCTTGGATTTACAGTGTTTATTGACTTTTCCCCTTGTATTTTTATGAATAGTTTCACATTTTGTATTTTGGTGGCCTTTTACAACTTTTGTTATGGTATGGACTCCGGTTCATTTTTAAGGACTTAATGGGACCAGTAGAAGTTTAAATTCTACTGTCATTTGGTGGATAGCTGTCTCATGGACAATCATGCCACATCTATTTTTATATTTGGTTTACCATCCTTTTTTTCTTGAAAGTTGTTTCCAATGCTGTGTGTAAACAGTAGAAGTTTACCCTTCATTTGATCTGCACACTCCTTATTACTTTTGAAAAAGAGGTAAATGTTTCCTATTTCTCTTAACTTTGTAGTTTTCTTAAACACAATTTTATTTTGTAAAATCATTTTAATTGCCTTTTTAAACCAACCCGAAACTCATTCGTTCAACGGTTAAGTCAATCTTATTGATTGTTTTATCTGTTTTCCGTGTGTATTGAGAATGATAACCCTTTGACTAAGTTCCCCCGTTTAACATGTTTGTGTATACAGATTACCTATATATATGACGATATATATCACTTAGCTTTCGAGAGGCAGTTTATAATTTTGAAAGTTTCTGCTTATTGAAAAAGACAGAACAAATAATGAACACCAGAGCAGTTTTCCACAACTCACCAATATCCCTATTCGTTCAAAGACACAAACGAACGACATTCATTTTTTGAGGTATGAGAGAAACCTCCCAGAATCAGAAAAAAAACCAGCAATAAAAGCACTCTCTACTTGTATTTTGAAATATTTGGGTAGGAGGATAATATGTCTTATGATTTGTTATCTCATATCTTGTCTTAGATATTCAATCTTTATTTTGGAAAAAAATTGTGATTGCCATTATCAACATGAAATTCATTCCTGATCTAGTCCTCTTTTTGATTGTAATATCTGTTTTCGGACATTGGTGCATTAACATGTATGGTTGTATGGAAAATATTAACATGTATGTGTATACAAATTATCAATATCTGACGATATGAATCAATCAGATCAATTGAATATTGTTCAAGAAAGAAACAAATGATGAACACCAGATCAAATTGCCACAACTCACCTATATTCTTGGTATTGACACCAAAGGTGCATCTTCTTTATTCTGGATACCAAAACAACACAAGTGTCCATATAAAGAAATATATATGGCGGGTTCATCCAGGTGCACTACCAAGCCTCTTTTTAAATTACTTACAACTATACTGTCAACAGTCAAGGAATTCCTTCAACTAATTCCTTTGTTTGATTGAACTCTTCCACAATCGGTGTTAATCTAATGTGGATATACAAAAATTCGAAAAATCTGCTTCAATACCTCAAATCCTATTCTTCTGTTTTTATAATTTTGTTCAAATATTCAAACGTTTGACTTTTCAACCCTTTATTCCACGATTCCACATTAACAACTTAAAGTCTTAAAAAATTGATACATCAGTGGAAATCCAAGATTTAGTTTTAGGTAAAAAGATTATACATTATACGATAGCAGCATGTCGTCATGATAAATTTAAACAAACAGAATAAATTTAGCATGCTTTAGCATGTTTCTATTTAAGCTTTTTCCTTTTGATAATTAACTTTCATTTAAATTTATCTTTTGCTTCTTTAACTGTAGTATTAAGACCTGCAATTAAGACCAAGGCGGTGATAGATACAGGCGTCGAAGTTACGGTCTTGAGTGAAATTTTGTACGGGCAAATTCCAGAAAGTAAAGTTATTCTTATAATACTGTCACTATTTGCATTGTAATTGAATAACAAATAAAAAACATGATCAAATTTATTAAACTTTAATACTTGTAACGTAGTTACCGTTTCTTATTTGCCATACCAAAGCCAAACGCATACATCAGTTCCCTACTCACAGCCAAAGAAGCACGATGAGTTTCATACCTTCATCCTTTTACGCAATTAAGTAGTACATATATCGTGGTCTTTTCAGTGTCGAAAAATGATTAAATTTAATTCAAAGTAATCGTAACTCCTTATTCCTTTAATGACTTTATCGACTTGCTTTACCCAGTATAATCAAACCTATACAAAAAGTTGGCCTTTTGTACTCTAAAATTATAAAAAAAAGATAAATGTTTCTACTATTGCTGCTATGACCTTGCAGAAACTAATGGCTTTTACTCTGTGGAATTCAGTTAGAAAATAGCATCTAATACTCTTACTGAATTTTCTGTTATAATAAGTCCAGTGTAGAATACCCATGTGAGAGATCAGAAATGCATAGTCTAGAGAGACAAGACAAATTTGAAAAAAACTAAAAGATAAAACGAAAACAAAAGGAACAAAGGCTTGGAATTCACGAACTCCTGTACAAAACAGGAGTGTGATCAGGTGCTCATGAAGGGTAAGCATCATCTGCATCGCGCGCAACATAAGTTCTTCACCCCATATTTCCTACTCTCAAACCTTTTTTTGTAAAAACAGCAGACTGGATTTTTTCTGTAAGAACCTATTTGGTGAAAATATAGCAAACTTATTTGGTTTCCGGATTCAGGCATTATAAAGTATTCTGTTGTTTAGACCAAAATCTTTGTACCTACATATAAACCTAGAAAGCGCTCGAATAATAAGTGTATCTATAACTTTTAATTGAGAATCGACTGAAACAGAGTAAATATTCATTTAAGGCATTTTGCTGGAAATGAGACTGAACAACATTTTAAAATTCTACTATTGATCTTTAAAAACACAGGTTCTTACCCAAACCAAACATGAAATGTGTTAATGTACGTTTCGTGTCTTTCACATTTTACCAATTTTGGAAAAATCCATTGAAGGAATCTGTACAAATTAATAAAAGATTCCGGTAACTTTTGTATATTTCGGATTTTTTATACATGTTTAAGTTTTTCTCCACTCATCTGGAAAATTGGAAAATAATGTCGTTTTCAATTATAACTATTTTTACTAAAAACATTTTGATAGGTTTTACATCAGTTGGCATATATTTATACGTAATGTCAGTAAAAATAAGCTTAGCGGTACCAGAGATGCAAAAACGTAGACACAAAATCGTTTCAAGAGAGAATAAGCAAAACGTGAGAGACTCAGTTCATGAAACGTACAACATATAATAGTTTTAGATTTTAGTATAATCATTTAGAAAAAAACATTAATGTTTATATTATTTAGATCTAATAGGAAAAATACAGATATAAAATAGTGAAGAACCCAGGCAGCGAGAGGTAAAGTGTGAATTCTGCGGAATGTCAACAACATTCATATGCAATTTAGGCAAAACTAGAGTAAATAAAATCGCATAGGCGACCATTATAACACTTGAGCAAATTCTGTTTTTACCTTAATTTCAGTCTTGGTGACACCTATATTTTCTCGAAGCCCCATGACTCCCATAAAACATATCAAAACGGCATGGCATGTTTAATGTCATTTAAGAAATTTTTTGCTGGTTGTTCTTTGGTCCCGTCATGTAAAGCCAGTCTGAAGTGGCATATTTCATGAAATACCCGCACGTTTTTAAATTTTAATAGAAAAAAATATCTCCCCAAATTTAATAATTTTGGATTCATTTTCTTTCTAAAATATTTTTAAATAACATATTCTTTACCCAAGTAGATATGACTATTTTTACCTGTTTTATTCAAAGTGAAAGTAGAACATTGCTTTTCATTTAAAACTAGTTTTTGAGTTCGGCAGCATGCAATTGGTTGATTTAGTAAAGTGTAACCTTTATAGACAAGCCTATATGTTTACACTGTAAACATTATTTGTAAGTTTCCGAGTATTCAATTTTATTTTTAATGTAGATGCTTACTGTTCCACTGGACATTTTCATTGGGCATTAGTATAAATAGTAGATTCTGGTATTATTTGTTTTTATAATTTGCAAAGATTTAAGAAAAGAAAATGAAAGTCATATTTCTCTTAAAATTTTGGGATTAATTTTATCTAATTCTAAAGATATATGTTTTTGTTGTAGTCAAAAACATATTGAATTTATTTCATTTTATCTTGGAAATAAAGTGGAAAACGCTTCAAAGAGGAGATAACTCATTAAAATGTTTTATTTAAAAAAAAACACTATGATTTTGTACATTTTGTTTTGTACCCCGTGAACAAGACCGCTGACCCCCAAATTTTATTTCATTTCTAATTTTATTTTATAAAAGCTACCTTTACAATTTTTATTTCAAAATTAAATCTTTTTTTTCTTTGTATTTGAAAAATTGTATATTTCCCCTATATAAGCTTGGTAAAATATGTTAATTTTTTACCAACAGAGACGGTGACATACATATATTTGTTTTTGGCTTTTGAAATACCTTGCTAGAGACCACATTTTGGCAAAAAGTGAAAAAAAATACTATCTGTGATTAGTTTCAGTAATGTTCTACCTTAACTTTATTGTATTGAAAATTTTGCTTAATGTTTGAAGTTCCACAGTTTTAGTGTGATTTAACAAGCAGGGCTAGTATTTATTTAGATGTTAAATCTAGAATCATAGCTACAATCAAACTGTTATCTGTTTATTATTTGCTTTTTCCTACATCTCAATTAAGTGGTGAAGTTATATCAGATAAATTTTAAGATTCTACCGTGACAACAAATGTTAGTCAGAAGAAAGACCGTGGGCAAAAGGATAGCAAAAACAAATAAACAGCAGCACACAAAAACCTATACATAAAAACTCATAGAAACACCAACCTTGAAAAGAAAGGAACCAGGAACAACTGGTGGTTTTAATGATTGGTGAAGTCGCATTAGTCGTATGTCTCTGCTGGTGGACCAGAGCTCATCGAGGGTATTTTCCAGCTAATGTTGTCAAACTTGTCTTGCATTAATTTTATCGTCCTATTTTAAAGAAATTTTCAGGAACAATCTGATTTCTTAGCCTTTGAAAAAACGGCGCAGGCTTCATTCTGTGTATTGCTCATGGTAGATGCCTTCCCGCTGAATTTGGATGCTTAATTAGTTGTATATTGGATATGAGTATTCCATTTGACAATGTTTGGATTTCGGATTTCCTATGTTTTGGGTCTAATGTTACTGATGAGAGATTACGCCTCGAAATGTTCACATAGCATATCAAAATTCACCATATTTATTCGACATCGGTAAACCTGTATTTCGCAAACGGTATAAGAAGTAAATTATCGACTACTGGTAGATATTCGTCATCATTTGTCAAATGGATGTTTCGTATTGTCCGATCAAGCCAAAGAAGAATGAAAATATTTCGAAGAATGAATTTTTCAGTCCTACCATTTTCCCACGCAAGTTAAAGATTTCACTTTTAGAGCTGAACTATTTTCGCAGTTAGTAAAATGAACTGAAAGAGGATAATTTCATTAATAATTGATCCATTTGAAATTGCTTTCACACTTGAATACTTTGAATCAATTGATCCACTTATACTATAAAATATATCTACATATCAAAATGATATAATTATATTTCACAGTGACCCTTTTCCACGGTTACTATTTTATATGCACTTGATATATTTGTTATTTATAATATTAACATAAAGTTAACATATGACGTTTCTGTGAAAAAGACCTAGATTATTCTCACAGCATACTGAAAGCAAGCTAAAAAGAATGTTCTCAAGCCTACCCCACGAGAGGTAATCAAAGAATTAACATCTATAAAATGTATTTAAAAGAAAGTATTTGGAATAAATGACAGAAAAACACGATCCACATCTTAAAACGTAATAAATATATTCAAAAGCTAAATTTAAATGGCTGTAAAACGCCTTTCCGGAGTCCGGTATAATCACAAGTCGTGGTGATAAAACAAATGGTTTGCAATGCCAACTTGATATTTATGAAGAAAAACAATTAGGTTGACTAAATAAGTGCCAATGAAAGCAACAGTTAATTTATTTATGAATAGGATGTTTTTGCCCTTTGTTTGAATCGTCTGGATTAAAAAAATGAAGTCAAAATTTTTATTGCAAATCTGACCACTATAATTGATCAATCCAATGCAAACAAAAACCTAAAAATAAAATTGAAGAAAGAGTTCCTTTATTTAATGACCTTTATTTAATGACCCATTATTTGAAGCATAAGAACACAAATTTCAAAAGCTTAATACACATCAAAATACAGATTTAACTCGTTGTTTTTATTTATAATGTTCAGCATGCGTCATGGTCAGTCTTGTTCATGTTTTAGATATTGCCGTGGCTTGTCACATGTTCCCTTTTGTCTGGCTGCTCGGTTTTTCTTTCGTTTCCTTCTTTAAAATATTTTTTTTAAAAGATGATGGGGGAAAAAAGTAGTTGTTTGTGAGATGAAATAAAATGGAACTGTCAGCTGAAATGGTGTTTTAAAAAAGAAGAACAAGATATGAAAACAATGAATGAATTTTTAACGAATAATTAAAAGGATTTTCTTGTTTTCATTGATTGATTGCTGGTTGCTTAACGTATTTTGGAAAAACAGGGCAACGGCTTTTGACTGCCTTTTTCACATTTACATTAAAGACTGAAATCGAAATAAAAAACAACGACATACAAGACAGAACACATTACCGATATCATCCACATTACTGAGATCACTTTCATGTAATGTGGTTACTGCTCTTTCACCTGAATATTTCAAACTTAATTATCTTATTAAATTTTAATGAGTAGAAGGTAATGTTATACGTGTCTACTGATCTCATTCAGGCCTGAACCCGATTTAAGATACTGAGAAGTGAAAAACGAAAGTACCAAATCTGCATTTAGGCACTGTTTATTCAATAGGCGAAAAATCAAAATAATTTTGTCCCAGTCTTTATGTGGCAAGGAATTCAATAGACAAAGACGATTGAATGACGAGGTCTGCAAGTGTACATCTGTTTAAAAATAGACATCTGTTATATTTTTGTCTGACACTTCAAGCAACTTGTTAGTGAGGTTGGTTATTCCATACGCATAACGTATCCCCGCTGTTGACAAGTTAAATATTTGTTATTTGCTAAAGTTTTTAATTTTTTTGGATGAAGCAGACAAAGAGAACATTTCAAATTGCTTTGTTATATTTATTGGTCTGGCATCGAAAATAATGTGGAATAATATTGAATAGATTTTATTTGATTTGATTGTCACACGGATTCAGCCCATTTTGAAGGCCGAGTAGAAAATGTTAGAATTATTTTTTTTCGGAAGCTGCTTGAGAAGATGTAGTGCATTAATAGCCTTTGCATTTACTCCATATCTTTCCTTCCTCATATACTAAATCAAAATGGGAATATTAACAAATTGTTTAATTAATTTGTGATTTTTTGTTTTACCGGACAAGTTAAAGTTTTCGGATCGCTAAAAATAATTGTTAAATAGCATCATTGAGATTCTTACACAAACTATGATAACATATGATATATAAGACCGCATCTTTCTGGTGCTTTATCTTATCACTTGAAAGAAGAAAAAGCCCCGAAGTTCATTCCGAGAAAATACCACAAATTTGGTTTCGAGAAACGTGAAATCAAGTAGAGACAGATCATGGAAAAGATGAAGGGATTATTAGAAGGTCAGAAACTATCAACTTCATGCATGACGACTTCTACATGTCAATATTTTTTTAACTTGCCGGGCCCCTACTTGTAATACTGAAATTTCTGACATGTAAAAGTGGTCTGTTGGTTTATAAATTCAAATGAAATAAGATATATCTTAATATCAGACAACAACAAATAATTAATTTATGTGTCAGATTCAAAAATGCAATACATTTGACAAATATAGAAGAACTAATGATTATTCAAAAGTTGTTTTGTTGGATTTGTCTCGATCGAACCTGACAACACTCGCGTTCGAATAACTTGCATGTAATATTGTTGAAATGATGTGTTCCCAAGCAATACAGATTATATTGAACAATATTTTGCAAACTTCAACCACACTGACAAACAATACAACAATTAGAACTTCTTTCAAAGAAAGGAAAATAACAATTGCTTGCACATTAATTGTTATGTAAATCTTATAAATACGTGTTACTGGAAAAAAGAAGCAAAACGGAAAAATAAGAAATTTTGCTACCAAGCAAAGAAGGCCTAAAAATGTGTTACACCTACATGAATATTCCAAAATAAATGTGTTGAATCTAAATATATTTGATGTTCAAAAATAAAGTTCACTATATTGTCAGGCTATAATCGAACAGTTTCCTTGTGTATAAACGATGTTTTTAATATGTACAACTCCACAACTCCACGTAAATCAGAAAATATTACAAAATTGATGGCACCTCGATAAAAATTTTCACAAAATGCTTGTGATTAAATAAAAAGCAAAGCAAAGAAAAGTCAAATTTCATAACCATTCCCTTAAGAAATGAAATAAAAAAAAATCGGAAATGAAAAATAGCACATTTTTAAACAATCTTCGGAAATGAAATGCGTCCATCGTTTTGTTTTGGGTTTCTGCTTTGGAGCCTTTTTCTAATGTGTGCATCGCCATGATATGGCTGAAATACGGCCGACGTAGCGTTAAACAACAATCAATCAATCAATCTGTTATGTGCATTATAACGACATTTTTCAGTGCATTATTTGTAATTATTGAATATGCCGATGATATCAATCAAATACCAAAAATTACTAATGGAGCAAAAGCAACCAAATACCAAAAATTACCAATGGAGCAAAAAACTTTTTGCATTTGATAATAATCTAAATTTACCACGAAACTATGTGATGGTTACCAATGTATCAATGAGTAAATTCTATATTTTGATATAAAACAAGACACTGCTTGGCTGTTGAATTGTCGTGGCAATTATTTAATTGCAAGTATACAAACAAACAAACAAAACAACAAACTTGTCATTCAAGTTAAATCTTGATGACGCTTGAAATAATTGTGTTCAAATAAGTTACTGAAGGGCGATCCAGTCAGTATATTTCAAAGCTGCTGGGCAATCCATAGTAGGAAAACGTAAATTTCGCCATTGTAAGTCCACTGATGTACCTCGACAACTGCATAAATATCGGAATATTGCCATGACGATGGTTCGTGTAAGTCTGAATATGTCAACAGAAGTATCTGAAATATAAATCAAATAGCGCAGCAAACAAAGTTCAAAAGAAAATCAAATTGTATTACAATAAATTTTCTTCAAAATTTTCTAAAATTGGGAGGGAAGGTTGAGAAAAAATTGTAAACCCTGTTGTCTGCTTGGCTTTCAACTCAAGAATGAGCATTTAAAGCACGGATTTTTGCACGGAGAAGAATAGCCACGTGTATAGACTGGCAATATAAATATTACATAATTTCCCCGGGGCTAAGGAAGACAACTCAGTTAATTCGTTAATTCAATAAACGAATTTAATTGATATTTCAATAAATTCTATTATTTGTAAATAGGACACTAACAAACATACCACATTATATATTTCTATAATTCTTCTTCGTACAAAAAGATAAAAATGTTTATTTCCCAAACGCACACAAAACTCCTCCGCTTGCTCAAGGCTTGATCATTGTCCTTCTGTTATTTAACAAAATCTCTTAAAGCTTCCTGATCTTACTAAAATGAACAATAAATTTATAGTTTATACTGGAAAGTTTTCTATAATCTGATGTTTTTACAGATGAATAATGATAAAAATGGCTGAATTAAATTTTATTAATGTTTAAAATTATAAAGTAAAAAGCCAATTTCATTAGTAATAACTGGTGCCAAAAATAATGCCTCTCTTTCTGACTCAAAAGACATTAACGACTTTTTGGATACCCTTTAAAAATACAAATTGAACTTCAACAGTTATCATGTGGAGACCTAGGTTTTCAAAAATTTTCAGAGTGTTAAATGTCCTTCTCCTTTGATATAGTGACACCAAAAATGAATATATGTTTTTCTCTTTTCAAAGAGTATATCCACTTAAAAATATTTTGAAGATAACCAAAATGAGAAGTAAACCGTGAATGCAGAGTAAAAGACAAGTTTCGTTTAAAAATGTTCATTTCTTCATTCCTTCAGAAACGCAAAATAGCAATCTATAGTAATTATGACCTTTGACTTTGACTAAGTGAAATCAAAATCTGTCTAAGAGAATTTATCCAATTTGATTTCTGACGTAGCTCGATCTTCAGATCTCCAGATGGCGGATAGGAGAAGCCCTCGTTGGGCTGCCAGGTTATAATACGAAAAGCCTGGTCGTGAACCATAGTGGGTAACGTGTGTGGAGAATACCACGCTTGATGAACGTTAAGTATTTTGTTTGTAGCTTTTAAAGTCGCTACAAAAGGCTAAATTTTTCGTCCTGACCTATCCCTTCCATTTTCCAGTGGCAGTCAAAAGCCACAGCCCTGTGGTGCAACACCCATTTCCGATAATTGCCTAACTTGCTCTCGTCCTAAATATGCATAA
>JARWCS010218330.1:0-13725 GCA_034783895.1 Geukensia demissa | reverse complement strand
AGTCCATCAGTTATTTCAATTCTTTTCGTTATATTTGACATTTTTATGTATTAATATTGGAATTATAAGTAATAAAGAAGGACTTTATTCAGTTTGTGAGGGATTCGGACAAGTTTACACATCAATAATTTCCGTAAAAACAGCCTTTATTACTATAATAAATCGGAATGGTGCCTTAAGGCCCGGTGGAGGAAGAAACAAACTACGGACTTATCGATTATTTAAAAAGGAATTTGGCTGTGAATTTTATTTAGAAAATATTATGGTTCCATCTCACTGTAAAGCATATGCTCCATTTCGATGTGGGGTAGCACTGATAAGATTAGAGACTGGGTGCTTCGAGAGGCTTCTGTTACAACAGAGAATTTGTGAAAACTGTAATAACAATGATATTGAAACAGAACATGTACTTTTGCATTGTCCGTTATATGAAGATTTGAGAAATGAACTTTTTGATATAATGGAGTCTGAATACTTAAACTTTTGTAACTGGTCAAATGTTGATAAATTATCCATTATTCTAGGCAGCCCTGAGTCCAGTGTTATCATAAATAGTGCCAAAATCTGCAATTTATTTTAGATACATGTAGGAGAAAACGTTTTTTATATCGATAATTTTTAAATCTTAGTGATTTATTTATTCAGTTATTTTTTAGTTTAATCATAATTTTATCTATTTTTATCTTAGAGTTATTTTTGTACATAGTTTTAAAGTTGTAAATTGTTTATGTGTTTGTTTCAGTTTCGTTTCTCATAATTCTTTTAGAATGGCATCAATATTTTATCACTGTGTTATAATTCTATGTATTTGTTCGTAATATTGATGGTGAGACGTTAATAAAATATTAGTATTCGTATAGATTTGTATTAAAATTAAAGGTGTGAATTCGGAAATGTGGCATGGGATCTGTTACATGTATATTATACAATAGCATTATCATTTCTCACTCACTCACTCAGACACAAACATGTTGGCCAGTATAAATGTTAAAAAATCATTTGGTGACAAAAAAAACCCTTTCACCTCATTACCTAGTTAAAATAATTTATAAAATAAATCTCTAATTATAGGGGCAATTTAAAACTTGTCATATGGAATGGAATTCCATCTTATTTCAAACTTACCTCTAGATTCCTTATATACATGTATATGTTTTGTATGGCGATGGAGTATTGTGATCAGGGAACAAATCCTAAGTTATTGGCATGTACATATCCAAATCATGGAATCTGAAGAAAAACAAATATTTAAGAATTTCAGATATGAGTGAAGAATTACAGATTAATTTTCAGTTTTCATTAAAACATGTAAAAATAATACAAGAGGCTCCTAGCTGACCTGGCATACAGTTGCCAAGACAAAGTTGACACATGGCTGGTAACAACCATCTTGGTTGGTGGGCACCTAAAAAAGGGTCACCTAAATAAATTTCACCAAAATTTGGTTCAAAATGAGGAAGTAGTTCCAGACAAGAAGATTTTTTTAATGAATTTCCAATATGATCTAACATTAAACCAAGTTTGACTATGGTTGTCATCTTGGTTGGCAGGTGGAGTCACTGGATTCAGTCCTGAAAGAGAATCACCAAAATACCATTTCATCAAATTTTGCTTCCAACTGAGCAAGTAGTTCTATTTGAGAAGACTTAAAAAATTTCCTATAGGGTTCAATGTCAAAATAAGTTGGGCTTTGGCAGCTATCTTGGCTGGCAGTCCCGGTTATCAGAAACAAAAATTCCATAGCTTATCATGTTGCTACCTAAGTGTATTTAGATTTTTTTCACTGATTTTTTTTTGCCTTCGCCAGTATGACAAAGGATCAAGTAATCTTGTATATAGATACATGTGCATGGTGCAGAAGGAAGTATCCAGTGCCAATTGGGGCACTGTGACCTATATTTTTGCTTCAGTGACTCGTGTTAGATGAAACATTTCATGGAGGAAATCATTCAACAATTTAAACAAGATTTGTACTTGTCCAAACCAACAAGTTGCTAAAATATTTATTATAGAGACCTGACATCCTGATGTTTGAAAACTGCAGATCTCAAAACCATATCAAAATAAACAACAAAGAACAACTAAGTGGTTGGTAAAGAGTTATTTTCATGCAACGTTTTCAGTCTTTTCATTTTCTTTTTTTTTCTTGTTTTAGTTTTTAATTCCCCATGTTTTCGTGGTTGTATTGAGGCAAGTGCTTCGTTTTTCCTCAATTTTATTTCCCCTTCTTCGCGTACAACCCATCTAATTTCTGGAGCTTGACCCATGTTTGGCTGAAAAGAAATGGAGAATTTTTTTTTTAAATAATACGTGTATATCCTAAAGCTGGTATCCAAGATCAAACCATCCTATAAAACAGAAACAATTTGTGGGAGTTACAAATTAACGGTCATTTACTCAAGAAATATTTCTTTGTACTGAAATAATGAAGTTACTTAAGCTTCTTTTTCCCACGATATTTATTGTTCATATCTCTGTGTTTTTGTGGTTTGTTTTTTACATATCTCTGTGTTCAGAACCCCCTTTACCATCCCCTACAAATATTCTCTGTGTAATGGTGCAAAATCCACAAAATCAGACAAGAAATCACTTGTAATATCTTTTTTAAATGTAGCTTTTAGCAAAATAACACAGTGTCCGAAACTTTTCTGCATACACTGTATGTCTGGTGGAAACGTTCCAAAAACAACTCAACCTACATGTACACATATCTGTTTCCATGATAGTTACACGGATAACATCGTTTTGTATACATGCCACAAATAGAAAACATGATAAAAGGGGTATCTTAGTATGTTTTTCTTTTCACCTGTTCACAGAGCGTCTAATTCTTCTATTCCCGGAAGTCATTGAGGTGTCGAAACAAAAAAACGATTACGGTATAAGGACGTATTAAAAGCGAAAGAAAACAAAACAAAATGTTTAAATTAACCTTGGCCGCAGCCGTGTTTAGATTAAATATTTGAACCAGATGGAAATATATTAAGTCCCGTTAATTTTAATTAAATCTCGTGTCTAAACACGACTGCGGCCAACTCGAATTTTGCATGCAAAACCTGGAAAATCGCCGTTTTTGCCATTTTGTACAAAAGTAGGCACCTTCTAAGACGGCAAACAGTATGAAGTACGTCTTCAATCGACTTAAAACTAATGATATAAAATCATAAGATGTTTATCTACGTAAAACTTGTAATGATTTAATGTTATTTCTACATTTATTATTTCATAAATATTTGGCCGTTTTAATACTGTTACTGAATCTACTCCTTTATATTCAAGTGCACTTAGTAACATGATTAGTGATCTTGTGACAACTGTCATGACTGATTCCAGTGCTCCAAGGTTCAAATCCGTAACTGCATTTCAAGTGCAAATGAAAGTGGTCCTATGTCTTCTTCTAGCAAGTCCTAAATTTTGCAACAAGCGCATTTCATGACGATTTTTTTATCACTGTCATGTTAAATTGCGACCCGGCTTTAGGCATCCAAATTATTTCAGTCGATTATAACTTTACAATATAAAATACATACTAGATTGATTGATTGTTGGTTGCTTAACATCCAGTGGCAAATGTTTCATGCATATTCAGGACGAGAACAAGTCATCATTTATCAAAACAGAAAAAAAAGTTGAGATTATAGACAATAGGGCAACGGTTTTTTGATTGCCACTGGGAAAAGGAAGTGATGGGTAGGGGCGGAAAATTAAGCTTTCCGTATTATAACCTGACAGCCACCCAACTGGGTCAGCTCTGTGAGTCCTTGCACGTAAAAGACCCCTTTTGTAGTTTTCGAAAAAGAGAAGGCTAATGCGCCTACAAAAGTCTGAATTTTCCGTCCCTACCCATCACTCCCTTTTTCCAGTGGAAGTAAAAAACCGTTGCCCTGATGTGTCCCATCCCACCACTTTTTCGATATTGATAATTGTTAAACTTGTTCTCGTCCTGAATATGCATGAAATATATGCCACTGTACGTAAAGAAACCAATAATTAATCAATCCTTCAGAGGCAGAAACATCCTAAAAAAAATTCAGATATAACATGATGTAGTACAAAAACTGTTCGAGGATATAGCCGGAGAAGCCATGATCCACATATTTATGAGTAAAATGACTAACTGTTACTATCACCAATTTATGTAATATTTCCCGAAAATTGAACTCCTTTGGCTCTGCACACCTATATTATAGGTAGAAACATCCTGCAAAAATTTTCAGATGTAGTACAAAAACTGATCGAGGAGATAGCCGGACAAACCATGATCCATATATATTTCTGAGTACTGTAAAATTGACTGTCGTTTTCACCAATTTCGGTACTATTTCACGAAAATCAAAATCCTTTGGTCCTGCACACCTTCATTATAAGTAGAAACATCTTGCAAAAAATTTCAGATGTAGTACAAAAACTATTCGAGGAGATAGCCGGACTAACAATGATCCATATATTTCTGAGTACTGCAAAAGTGACAAAGTATAATTATCGCCAATTTCTTTAATATTTTAACGCAAATCCATTGGCCCTGCACACTTTCATCATAGGTAGAAACATCCTGCAAAAATGTTCAGATGTTGTAGAAGAACTGTTCGAGGAGATAGCCGGACAAGCCATGATCATCCGGACGGACAGGGGTAAATTAATATCCCCCCCCGACAATTTGTCGCGGGGGTATAACTAAAAAACTCAAAACAACTCGCTGACAAATGAAAACACTGCAGATACGATTCAAACGCATTGAAGGTGGTTTCGCATATTGTACACATTTTCTTTAGTCAAATATTCAAGCTTTGATTGTTATGTATTTAACCAAATTATTGCACTTTTCTCCTTATCCATTGTATACAAATTCTTTTACAGTAATGCTAAGTATATAGCCCATAAAACCAAAGACAAATCCAGTTCCCTTGAAAACTGAATTTAAAACTGTGTAATAGTTTTAACATGTTTAATGTGGATTAATAAGTTTCGAATTTCATGGATTTTAGATTACCATTAATAGATCCTTTTACTGTAACTGCGTTCCTGTTACTTTGGGTGAAAAATAACATATTTTCCCGGAAAAATGACGTCGAACTATTGTGTCGTCGACTTTCGTATACCCAGAAGATGATTCCATGCAAGCGTCAAAAGCAGGAACGCAGCATCAGTAAAAGGGTCAATTCTAACAAGACCACTCCTTGTTATATATCAATACATCCATTTCCTGACCTCATGAGGAATTCTTATTTGGCCTAAATAGTTAATATTTTGTGTCGAAATTAGCTAATTGTGTTAATATGTTTAGTATTATAAGCAATACGGGTGATTTGATGGTATTAATTGACCAGTGAACTCAGTATTTCACTCAAAAACACTTCATCAATAGCCGGACTTTAGCAGCCCGCTCGAACTAACTTAACTTGAGCAGGTGTTCTACCTACAGGCGTAGAAACCGAACGGCCTATTTCTATACCCCGGCCGCGTCGGGGTGGCAACTTGAAATCGACGTTAAAGATAGTTCAGTTCACACTATATGACGAATGAATTTCTTTTGCGTGCATGGAGAGTGGCATTCTCCACATGTAACCCACTATGGTCTTTGTGATTTTCTTATATTTCATTTTTTTTTGTCTTATTTATCAACATTTTGGTATTTAGCTCTGTCATTTAACATACACTTGTCATTTATAAGAGCCGGTTAAGAGTTTGATTCTATTCGTGGTGAGGGCTACATTTAAAAAAATATTTTTTGCCTTCATCAGATTAAAGACGTTTCCTTGAAAATGCTTAACCCTATACCTTTGTTCTCATATTTATTTAATAAATATACCTAAAATCTGGAAATAAAATTACAAAACATTGCGACGAAAAAAGAAACGGGGAAAATTTTTGAGAAAAAATTATCCCATTTGTAAATGTTCACAAAGTTTGAACATGTTACAGTCTGCCCAAATCTAGTGTTGAGTTTTAAACATTCACTGCCAAATTTTCAGGTTTTGCTTTATGTCTGGCAAACATTTCATGCCTTTTCAAGGCTAGAGCATATTGCTGTCGAACGAAAGAATGAATGTTTTTATACTAGACCTACGTTTAAAGTCGGAATTATATCATGCAATTTTAGAAGGTAAAGTTCGCATGGAGATTCGCCGGACACATTAATCTGAGCAGGGTGTAGATTATAAATATAAATATCTTATTCAGGTTTATCGAGATGGTTTTTCAATCAAAAAATTTGAAGTAAATTGAAAATTGAAGTAGGAGATGTAGAGCAAACAAGTGTGTTTCTTTCGTAATGTTATTTCTGCACCCTGTATGTCGCGATTCTGTTAAACAAGTTTAATGTCACTGAGCATGTTATGATGAAACAGTATACATATTCTAATGGCCGTCAGATTAAAAACGATACAATGCAAAAGAAGATGAGGACTCTGTTGTTATTTGTTAACAAGTGGTGAAATCCGTCAAATAGTTCTTGGTCGCTCAAAACTAAATGATTTTTTATCATTGCATGGAACAATCTTTATACCACTTTGGTTTAAGGTGTAGGAGATAAGCGCACAAACTGAATGCCGAATGTGACTAAACTGCGCACCTTTGATAAACCATTTGAAACTGTTAACACTTGCGATTTTTCCACCCTCTACACTACAATTCCCCATAACCATGATAACCTTATTAAATATAAATTTTCTTTGAGTGGGAATTTGATAACACAGATAAAAAAAAATTTGCTGTTACAGTTAACAGTTACAGTTACTGGACTTGTGAGGAGATGATAAATTCAATTTTCTTGACAATATTTACATCAGTTACGGCGATAAATATCTATATAGGAATATATATGGGTACCAACTGTGTCACTTTTAGCAGATAAATCCTTTACTTCTTCAAAAAATTAACGTAAATTTTGTATTGCCAACAATTTATTAAGTCAAAAATTTCGTTACCATAAATTACAATAAACGTTTACCAGATTATCATAAATATAAAAATAAATTTCAAAGTCCGGTTGCTCCTTTAGAATATCACACTTATGGCAATGTTGAAAATAAGCTTGTAAATTTAACACAACCACTTGGGACTTGTCAGTTATTCGAATAAACTTAAAAAGGTTACCTTTATAACTTTATTTTAAAAAACAAACATTTTAATTTTAAGATCTTTGAAAATTGTCTTCTTTGTGCTCAATAAATTTAATTTTAAGTTAATATTTTTTTTACATTTTTGTCCTGCATACTGTCGATATTTTTTGCTGGTGTTTGCACAATTCCTTGTTTTACATGTTTTCTTTAGCTATTAATAATAATTTAACATACAATCTATCCGTTTGTGTTTTGATTGATTTTGTAGCATAACATGCATAAGAGACCAAGGTTTGTTATCAACTGGAATTGGATTTTGAACTAGCTGTCAGAAAAACGAGTACTTTTTCAAGGTCGGTTCATTTCTCTACCCCCTGTTTTATTTGTTATTGTCTCCGCACTATGTATCGATTTCAAAAATATCTTATGCAGATATTTTTAAAGTTCGATTCTATGTCGTTTAATCATATACCAATGTCCCATGTGAGGGAGAGGGTTGCGTACTCACAAACATGTTAATCCCCACCATATACTTTATGTGCCTGTCCCAATCCCAAGCCGGAAATCTGTATTCAGTGGATGTCGTTGTTTTTATGTTTGATTGTTAATTGTTGAACCTATTTTACTCATTTTGTATATAGTTGTTGCATTTGAATATCATCACATTTTTGGGGGCCTTTTAGAGTTTGTCGTAGGGTGTGGACATGTGTAGATTGTTTAAGGCCTTATCTGTAGAATGTTGTGATTTACACGTTTTGCTCACCAGAGCTCATGTTATATTTCTAACACTCTATATAATATGCCGACTAAAAATAAAATTTACTTACTTACTAACAGGTGTATGATTTGAACATAATGGTAATACATTTTCTATTATAAAGGTCTTGCCTATATTGTCTTGGAAAAAGATAATACAAGTGCAGATTCACCTTAAATCCTGTCGAAATTTTTGCAGCCATTCATATAGATGTTAAAGCATCCTCTACATGTACACTAAAAGTGATAAGTAACCTTGGATGCAGTGTGAATTAAATGTGAAGCGTATCACCAAAGTTAGAAGAAAAAACTACATATTTAAGTATATTACAATCTAGTAAATATTGAATTCATGTTCTTTTCCGCCAACTCCGTGCGGTTTTTCTACAAAAATTGACGGCAACCAGATTTGCAGTTGAGGTTTTAAGTTTCAATACTACGTTCATGCTATTGCTTTATTTCAATCATTTATCTATATCTTATTGTTCGTTTTATGCACGTTCATCGGATTTTTTATGTTTAGTCGTTTTATCTACAACTGCATATGTTTGAATTTCAATTTCAAATGCATTTTGATCCTGGTTTCTTTTGCTCTTGTCAACTACTGCGTATAAATTGTTACTATTTGTTGTGTCGCTCTGATTATATGATGTCTCTGAGATTGATGAATTTTCGACTGAGGGTTGCATCTTGTCGTCTATTTTGGGAGCTGACCCTGGGTTTTCTACAGCAATACTGGTATAATCTCCTTCTGATTGCTCTGATGTTATGTATAGAATATTGTCTATTAAATCATGTGCAGGATATTCTGGTCTACCCTGAGCCGTTACTGATTCATTATCTGTTTTCTTTACAAGACTTTTAGGTGATTTTCTAAAAAATAAGAATAATACAATTTGTTGTCAGATCGTTGGTTGCTTGTGATTACAAACTACTTAAATCGGTTGTTTGTACACAACTTCAATACACAAGGCATTCCTGTTAAACTAGATGCTTTTCACTTTTCTTATGTGTGTGGATTTGGTTTAATGTTTTCCGCCCCCACGCCCCCAGGGCGACCGGGGTATAGAAATAGGTCGTTCGGTTTCTCCGCCTGCAGGTAAAACCCCTGCTAAAGGGGCGTCCGTTAGTTCGAGCGGGATGTATAAATACTCGAACTCCCCTTCTCGCAGGTTGTGCCGGGGAAAGAATAGGCACCAGGTATCTCCGTCCTGGAGGCACTAGTCCTCTAAAAGGGGATCCCTGATTTTGGGGGATGTATAAATTCACAATCCGCCAAGAGGGAGACGTTAAAAACACCCCGTGTTAAGGAAATGCCACGTTTTAAGCACGTTAAAGACCCCTTATAACAGCTCATTTTGAGTGATCAGTAGGCGGCCAGTTACAAGGCTAAATTGGCCGCCCCTAACATATCCGCAATTTTTCCAGTGACAGTCTAAAATTCCCTCCCTTACCGGTCCCTTGCTCACAGTCTAAATATTGATTTATTGTTTAACTTGTTTTCATCCTGAATATGGATGAAATATTTGCCGCTGGACGTTAATCAACAATCAATCAACCAAAGCAGTACTGGCATATTATGACCATTGATATTGACTCAATTAGAATTCTCAAAGTAGTGATACTTATTGCCAATTTTTAGGAGTCATTTTTACCATAAATTAATACACGTGAACTGAACTGGTCATTCTTACCATGCATGCCAAAAATAACTAGAAACTGGTGTTCGCCTGAGAAGATAACATACCCCTTGTAAAATTGATATAATACTGACCTATACCCCCCGCCCCAATTACTATGTAAAATTTATATCTTTGCCATATATTCTTCAAACAGAAAAAAATAATGATAACTTGCATATCTCTCTGATCTCATCTGGCAATTGACAAAGTTATATCAAAATCCTGAGAGTCTTTTAGAAGGAACTGTGGACCAAATTATTGGTGGAAAAAAGTCCAAATATCCATATCTTCTGAAAAAAATTACTGAAAACTGCATTTCTGACCTCATTCACATCTCTACTGTGTAATCTATCAGATAAAGAACTGCCCCATATAGGGCTGAAAAACAAGTCCAAACATCCATATCTTCCATGAAAATTGTCATCAAATTAAATTTCTCACCATATGCACATCTCCATTATGTTATCTGTCCCTTATCTAACAATCCTTCAGGTTTTATCAAAATCCTGCATCTCATTTAGGAGGAGTTACATACGATGCATTGACCCATACAGGGATGGAAAACGACTAGGCCAAAAATCCAAATCTTAAGAAGTAAGAATTGTCGGAAATAAAATTTCTTATCACATGCACATCTCCATTATGTAATTTTACAATCCACCTAGTTTCATCAAAATCCTTAATGTTGTTTAGGAAAAGTTTCGAAAAACACATTGATCGACCCATACAGGGGTGAAAAACTATTTAAGTCAAATCATCAATTTTCCGAAAAAATTAAACTTACCCAATGCAAATCGTCTTTATGTTATCTAACAATCCACTAATTTTATCAAAATCCAGCAAGTCTATTAGGAGGAGTTGTAGACAACGCATTGCCTCATATAGGAATGAAAAATGTACAAATATCAATATCTTCAGAAAAAAAATTGTCGAAAATTAAATCCCCACCACACGCACATCTCCATTCTGTAATCCTACAATCCACTAAGTTTTATCAAAAATCAGACAGCCAACGTAAAATATATATACAATCAAAACTTCGTTTGAGAGGTAAAACATTTTATTGAAGTGCTTCCAAAGAAAAAGTTAACTGTATTTTATGAGTTTAACCCATTAATCTCTTATACCAGAATTTTCAACTCCAACAACACTTCAGTAATGCAGATCTGATATCAAGCCCCCGACTGCTCCTTCTCGTCTTCCCCCTTCAACTCTAGTCCCTTTGGGCACATAATTACTGGTGACCTCCGTTTTGATACAAATGAAAGAAAACAAGACAGATACCAAGTGCCAAATCCAAGTAATTGGAAACAAAACTTCAACCTGTTGATGAACATGTAAGAAAATGGGCAAAGTGAGAAAAGGTAGAGATTGACACCCTCTCTGAATGGGTCAAGACTATCAGATCATTATTCAGATTCAAATAAAAAAATACAAGAGTCAATGAGCGCTTAAGCTTCTTCAGTTTTTAATGACTTTGCTGTCTTGAGGGACTAGTCCGCCATAAATCAAAAAATGTTGTTCTAGTTGTTTTGTAATATATAATATGCATTAATTAATGAAATATGTTCAAATTAAAAAAAGCCTCAAATAACATTGCATTTGTTTGTAAAAACACTTCCTTGATTGCTTGATAATAGAGCTTGGCACCAATGACAAATCTGGTAATCTAACATATACACCTACTACACTTTCTAAAGAAGAGATCCTCATTAACCACAGGTCAGTTCTGTCTTCGTTTGGTATCGAGACACGTCGGATCATGCTTTTTTTTTCCGGATGCCAAAACTACACAAGTGTCCATATAAAGAAAGATATATCGCGGGTTCATCCAGCTGCTCCACCAAGCCTCTTTCTAAATTACTTTCAACTATACTGTCAACAGTCAAGGAAGGACTTCGGAAGTACTGTGACAAAGTTTACTCCACAAGCAGTGTTAATCCACATGCAGTGTTAATCAAATGTGGATATAAAAAAAATTCTAAAGATCTGATGCAATTCCTCGAAGTATTAAAATATTTGATTTTTCAACCTTTATACAACGATTCCCCATTCAAAACTAAAAGACCTTCTAAAAAATTGCTACATCAATGTTTTGTTAAAAAAAATGGGAATCCAAGATATACATATTTGGTTTTACGTAAAAAGATGTCTTACTTTCTAAGAGAACTCACGCTTGTTCTTATACAGTGAAGGTGATATTCTATGTACGTTTCATGATCTAAGTCTCTCATGTTTTGGCTTTTCATTCTTAAAGGAATAACAAAATCAGTAAATAAGGGAATTAAGAAGAAATTTAACTATGTTAACGGCAACCAAATTAGGTGTTCAAAATATTACAGGTATTGTTGTCCTGTGCTCATGTGAAAAAAATAAGTTCTTACAATGTCTAAATTTTTGCATCTCTGGTACCGCCAAGCTTATTTTTTTACTGACATTGTGTATAAAAATATACCAATAATTATAAAATCTATCAAAATATTTTTCCTTTTCCAAAATTCATTAATCCTTTGAGCAAAAACATATAATGGAAAACGACAAAATTTTCCTAATGAATGGAGAAAAACTAGGAACAGGAATAAAAAATATGAAATATACAAAAGTTACCGGAAGTTTTTGTTCATTACATTATATAAGAATAAGATATAAGATTCACTCAAAGGATTTTTCAAAAAGTAGTAAAAAGTGAGAGAAGATGAAACGTACATTAAAAATGCTGAATTTTCTGATCGACAATTATGTATAATTAGGGGGCAATTTTTTCAACAGTTGGATGGCAATGCAATGGCCACTACTAGCCAAATAGTTTTTGTACTCATATGAAGCTGAATTCATTCAGGGACTCTGGCAAAAAAAAAAGAAAAAAACATAAAGATATTGGTCAGACTTTTTAATTTTACTTTTCCTTATATCAATGATGTTTTGCCATTGAAAAATCCTACATTCAATGAAAGATCTCAACAAAATACGGTAAAACAAAAATATGTTGATGTCTTCTCGGATTGACGTTAACCCAGATTGGGGTTTAAGGATTTCACGACGGATGTTATGCCCAAAACAGGGGATGTTTACCCTCCCGGAGCACCTGATCCCACTCCTGCTTTGTAAAGGAGTTTTTGGATTCCAAGTCTTTGTTCCTTCTGTTTTAATTTTATCTGTTTAGTTTGTTTCAAATTTGTCTTGTATCTTTGAACTGTGCACTTTTGATTTCTCACATGCGTATTCTACACTGGACTTCCCATTCCCAAGGTTCACAACTCCCATGAAATCAATCCTATAACATAGAATTAAAAACATGATCTTTAACTTGTGCTAAACAATCATATCAAAAAATCAAACCGTTTAGCTGAAGTGTTCCAAAAGAAAATTCTGAAAGCTGATATTTTGTTGTTTTTTTTTTTCATTTTCAACTGGCAGATCATTCACACACATAATCTAATCAAATGATTGTGTTGAAGATTTTCTGATCTGGAAAACACTATTTTCACAATTTATCAAGAATAAGCTGATGCGCAGACTAACCCGATGCCAAGTCCCAACTTTTCTTTTTCTGTCCCGGTACTACAACATAATTATTGTCAATTGATTGCATCTTCACCAGAATACATCTGCATTTCAGATAACATGATTTTATACAACCAAGCCAATGAAGTGTAAAATTAAGTTCAGTACAAATTAACACTTATTGGATTATTGCTTCATCACTAGACTCATTTGACATTTGTAAACATTTTACATGACCCGGTCAGTGGGGCAACATTAATGTTTCGGTTGGGTGCCTGCCTTCTCATTAAAATCCACCTGTTTACAATTTTAGATGATTCTATGTTTATCTGTACTACCAATAAAAACTCAGACCGTAACTTTACTCAAAGTCAATAGAGTAAAAGAGCTAGATCTTGAAAATGGCCCCACAGAAAAATTGTATTAGTATAGGAAAACGAGAAATCAATGGGATTAAAAATCAAAATCAGATATCAGTAAAACTTCATTTCTTTTAGGAATTTCTGTAAAAGTTTTTGGAAATAGTTATTTTATAAAACAGTTTTGAAAAAAAGTTAAACAGCCACAGGAGAATATCTGCAAGTTTGATAAATTCCATTCGCTGATTAAGAGCTACGAGATTTTAAAATGTTTCAAACTGATACTTAAAATTTCTTTTGTTATGCAAGGTATTTTATTTTCACAATTCCTAGTGGTCGATTCTATTCTTCAATAGAATCTTT
>JARWCS010218329.1:0-22038 GCA_034783895.1 Geukensia demissa | reverse complement strand
GCTGTATAACTTTTTTATGTAGGTTATTTTCTTTTAAAACAATATATAATTTCAAACAGAATCTCAATGCATCAAGTCGCTGCATTCTTTGACCGTTTGAAATAAAATTTTAATTGGTAATGGAGATAATCTGAATTTCGCTGTAATAAAAAAAATTCTTAAAGGGCTAAATTGTACTTGTTTCCTTTTCATGCGAAACCACTGTATCGGGCGTTTTTTAGTGGTTTTATTTTAAACATTATGATTGTTTCTGGTAGAAAAAAAGGTTTTATTTTCAATCAAACATGACACAGACTTAACACACAAAGTTAACAAATTTAACTAATATCTAACAGCAATGCGGGACCCACAAAAACGTTGTACTCGGGTTGTCCGGAATTGTTAGCAGTATTATGCTCTATTGCAATCCGTCTCTTTGAATAAGGAGACGTAGAATGACCGCCAGTATTTTACACGATGGGATTCAGGAATAATTTTTCGCTAACCACCAACTTTTCCCATCAGAGTTTGGGAAATTAAAGTCCTGATTTTTACGTAGTTGTCTTGGTTCTCACAGTAAAATTGAGACAACGATCCAGAACTCCGTCGTCTTTAGTGCCTTGGCTCACGTTCGCCAGCAAACACTCGACGCCGCCTTAGAAATCCTAAAGGATCATCGGAAGAGCAAAACTAAACCGGTGAAGTCAACGTCATTTGGTTTTTCAAAAGTCGCCATGGTTCCGAAGCCGCAAGTTTGAGTCGCTTCAACAAATCGTCTATAAAAAGGCTAAAAGGAGCAAAAGCGAACTGCCAAGGCAAAATAAACCGTTGCCAAACAATCAATGGCAATAGCATTTCAAAAGACCAAGGAGGATGCAAAATCCCTTCGTATTAAGGCTGAGGGAGACACGCTAATGCGGCCACGTTAAGGGTTGAATAACAAGGAAGAGCCACAACAGACTGAAAAACAGACAGAAGCCCTCGTCAACAGGCTCAAGAAGAAGCAGAAGATGCTCGCCAACAACTGCAGGACCTCTTAGGAACACATAACTTGGGGCCCAAATGCAGTTTCTAGAATCTCAAATGAAAGATGTGAAAGCCGAAGCCCTTGCGTTAGAATACGACAGAAGCCGACAAGAAGACTTTGATGATCACCTACCCTTTCAAAGTGAATATCCACTTACACGGGTACAATACTTAGTTAACCAACAACATGAGACTGTTTGACTGTACCAAACATCCAGGATAATCCGGAAACTTGAAACATTCAAACACTGAAAAAGCAAAATGTTCAAGAAACTGTGAATGATTTCTGAATGATTAGCAGGTTTCATCAGGACCGATCCTGAATGATCAGGACCGAAAATTATTTACACAAATATCTGTCACGACCTTCTCCATTACAAACGTCAGATTCCTTGCCAACAGGAACCTTTACTTCACCGGTAGTCAACACTTCCCGGCATCAAACGCCTGGATAATTTTCGTTTCAACAAAATATTATGGCACCACCACACGGAACATCTATACCACCGACAATATCGACGACAACGCCGGCCGCCGTACCATCGCAAACCAATCATCCAACATCGGATAATCCCCGAGGGCAGTCGGGTATAGAAAAATGCAACTCGGTTTCTCCGCCAGGGTTAGAAAACATTCTAAGGGGGCTTCAGGTTTGACCGGAATGTATAATTTGTTAACTAGTCTCGGACGGGAACGTAAACGCAGTGTCTCGCATTGGGATGATGCCTGCTCTCAGCACGTTTAAGACCCTTTTCCAACAGCTTGTTACGATCAGTCGTTGGTGGCCTATTACTTTAGGCTAAATTACCTACCCCTATCCGAACTTTTTTGGCATCTTCTGGCTTGAAAATTCCCCGGCCGTACCCTCAGTTTACCCCTTTTATGAGTTACTGTTTGATAATTTGTTCTTATCCTGAATACGCATGAAATATTTGCAACTGGACGTTTAACAACAATGAATCGATCAACCAACATCGAATATAACCAAGTTCTTACTCCGGAAAGGCTTATTGTTTTCCCGGCTAACTAACTTTAATGACCAGGCTGAATCATACTACGTTTGTAAAGCCAGTCTCAAATTAGAGTTTCCGATTCTACATGATTTCTGTACGCAATATCCATTTGACAGATGACAATGGATATCTTCCGACTGTCATGAATAAAATCCGTTCATATACCGGTTGTGACTAACATCGATTGTGACTATATACCGGCTTTGACTACTGAGTAGCACGACGGGTGCCACTAGTTGAGCAGGAGTTGTTTACCCTTCCGGAGCACCTGAACTCACCCTGGTGTAGGGTTCGTGTTACTCCAGTTTTATTTCTCAGTGTAGTGTTGTGTGTTCTATGTTTGTCTTTCGTTTCATTTTGTTGGCCATTGTCTTTTCTATCTTCCGACTTTTCGATTTCTGTCTGCCTCTTTAGTATCTTTGAATTCCCTGGAGATCTACTCGTTATGTGGATAGGGGTTAAATACTTCAGAAACTAATCAATAAGAACAATAATCGTCTCTATGAACTTTTCGACACCCTTTCGGATATTAAACTATAAAGAAAAATCCCAAGTTCCACAGCCTTCTTGGACTCGTCAGCAGGGAAACGACCAATAGTTACAAAACTAATCCAGGAGAAGTGGATCACTACAGCAGTGAGATATAAGTCACAACCCGGCAGCTTTCCGCATTTATCCTATAAAAAGTGAAACCAAAAAAAACGACCCACGATTTATGTTCGACCCTGCACCGGACAATACTCACACAAAGTCAACCACACATACTGGAAATCGAACAGTTAATGAAAATTTCATAAAACCGACATCAGATCAGAAACCTGAATAGTCAAATTACTGTGAAAACCCAGAGAATCTGTGTCCTATTCAAACAAAAACACTCAAAAATGCATTTACAGCTAAAACTTGAAGACTTGCGTCAACAAAGTTTACTTTAGGTGTTGAATATTTTATATGTCCCGATCTAGTCCATGGATGCCCTAACAAACACATGCTACAGGCGGAGGCTGAATGGCCTTTTTCTATACCCAGGCCGTCCATGGCGGGAACACTGAATATAAAAGGGTACAGAATATGAGATATAAGTACAATAAATGTTTAAAATATAGAATATTACTTACAAGCACTACCAGAGTTATTTACTTGAGAACAATAGGGCTCCAAACTGCTCCATGAGTTTTCGACAGAAGTTATAGCTGTACTTAGGTCTACGTCGCCAGAACAGTCAGCTTTATAAGGCGAGAGACAACCAATAACTTCTTCTCCGGCTCTACATGGTAAAAAATGTTTTTCAACGTAAGACGTAAGAATTTGTCACTTAAAGACAGGATTTACTTTTTTCAAATCTAAGTCGTTTATTATTCGCTTCATTCTTGTTTCATTGTTTTTTTATGTTTTATGTCCTTCCATGTAATTTCTTTATTTAACTTTGCAGTTTTGTAACATATCATACTTTGATAATTTCATGCTCTAAACTGTATTGTGTTATATTGTATTATAGGGGAAGACAATCTAAGTTTTTTTAACTTGTGTCTTATCCGTTTTGCTGTAATTGAGCAAATAGAATATGAATAAAATAAACTAGACGGACGACAAACGCAAAGTGATGGCACTGGTCAGTTCACATGGCTCTTTTAGTCCGGTAATTAAAGTCTCTTTTCTATCTAATAAATAGCTAAACAAACTTACTCACAGACGGCCGCAATATCACTGGTGTCCGTTGGAAATTTTGCTACACATTCTAAAATTGCTGTGGCATTACACGAGTCAGCGGCTACAACATAAATCTTTAGGCTTGACTTCTAAATAAACATATGTTAAAATCTTATGTCAAATTAAAGGCCAGATAATTTTCATCTCATCATACAAATAACAAAATTTTTAAATTAGAGTTTGAAGAGATAAAAGAGGGAAGACTAATTATAGTTTAAGGGTTGTTTCAACAGACAATGTTCAATAAAATTAGTTTTACTTTTTTATTGATGAGTTGCCAATCAAATAAATGGCCAAACTGTAAATCACATTGTTAATGGTATTTTGTGATAGATTTAGTACTACCAATGGATGTTTGTCACTGCTGGTGGACCTTTAGTCCCAGAGGACATTCGCAGTTTCCCGTTTAAAATTGATAAAAACAAATAACTTAAATTTCGAAGGCTATTACATCTGATGCTATAGCTATAACTTTCTGTGATTTCCTGTTTATTAAGCTTGTTTTGGTTTTGTCACTGTACATGTTGTCTACAAGCACTGAAGACGAGCTGTCAAGCAACCAAATGGCCATAGATTTCATTACTTTGATATTTGTATTTTGTGACAAATTTATTTCAGCAAAATAGGTAAGAAATATGAATGGAAAGAATAGAATTTTAAGTCTGATTATTAATATCTATACCGAACAGAAGAAAGAATGCAAGGAAATAGCTGATATTAAACGGAAATAGGATCATCGTCTAAAGTTGATTCGATCTCAACATTCTTGTAAAGATATAAGAAATGATATTTGTAGGAAACGATTGGTCCCAGTTTAAAATTGAAACGTACTTTTCTATAATATTTTCGACGACTGAGACTTTCCATAAAGTGAAAGTGAAGAACAGGGATATTACTTACATCGAAATGCTTTATTCAATTGATTTTTTTTTTAAATTCGAGAATGTTCAAATTCGTCTAGCCTTTTTACCCTAACTTTAATTTGACAACAACCATATACTCCGATCAGTACATGTCTTGGCTATCCTCTCACAAAAAAGTCAAACAGCTGTCTCCAATGGCGAACACCCTGTTCAAAGGCAATTTTACTTCCGGGAAATCTTAGTGACGCAATGATGGAACATGCCGGCATATTTCACATCACTCATATAATTGACCAAACATGGACACTCAAATTCATTCCAACACATCTATCTTTCAAATAAAATATCGATTTCACTTATTGAAATTCATTCTTTGTTCTTGAAAATACCGCGTGCTGAAAGGGACTTAATTGTGTAATTTTAGCACTTTTTTGTGTGTTCTTATTCCAAGTTGACAGCTAATAAGCATACTCTAAAGATATATGATATATTTTAGTCTTATACTGCAGCTGGACCATTTCCTGTTAGCTATATTTCCTAAAGAGAGTAACAAAGTGATATTCTGTACAATGTCAATTTCCTTTATAGCCATGGGGCTCTTTGAGGGACAGTTTTGTTATTGTGTTTCTTTAATAATTTTGTAGTAATCTAAATATTTTACACCTGCAGAATAAAAACAATACTAGATCAATGCCTGAAAAATTGATTTGCATTCGGCACGAACATGTTGAAGGGATCGGTAATCCTCGCACTTTCCCAGTACAAAAAGACATTGACCTAATATTGTATATATATATATTTGGCTTAGCAACGCAGCTTTTTTATACTGATAACGGCAATACAGTAGACATACAAATATTATAAAATTTTTTATACTCACTATGTACCTGGAAACAACAGAAGACAAACAGAATGCTGGATAGGAATTGTACAGTGTATGCCATTGTCCTTTGAATTTTGATGTTCTCGGTGACCTTTGTAAATAATAGTGATCTGTTAAAAAGTAACCTTTTCGTAAGCATAGTTGCGGGCAACTTGAACAAACGAAAAGAAAAATATGTTCTTGTCAAAGGCGTTTCTTCGCTGAGTTTTTGTGTTTCGTGTATTTTTTAATTTACGGCATTACTGTGCGTTTTTAAAGTATATCATTACCGGTAGCCCATACTTTTACCTTGTACCACAGTGTTGTTTATGACAGGGTTTGTATTCCTTAATACCAGTCCAAAGTTCCTGAGTCTTGTTAATCATATGGTTCGAATCTCTTAAGCTTAATACTCCTATAAAGTACCTGTCTCCATGTTAATCATAGGGTTTATTACTTAATACCCGTCCGAAGTACCTGACTTCATTTTTGGAATGAAGTCAGGTAATTCGGATAGGTATTAAGTAAATTTACCCATAATATTTTAAGGACTTTGTTTTCAATTATAAATAGACACTTGTGTAGTATCCAGAATAAAGATGTAAGATCCGCTCGTCTTCTTTGGTGTCAATATCAAACGAAGACAGGACCAACTTGTTGTTAACAAGGACCTCTTCTTTAGAAAGTGTAGTAGGTGTATACGTTGGATTAACAGATGTGCCTTTGATGCCACGCTCTTTTATCCAGCAAACAAGGTAGTGTTTTAACAAACAAATACAATGTTATTTATCGGCTGGAACAACAACAAATTTTTCATGGATGGCGTAGAAGTCCCTAAAAACAGCAGGGTCTTTGAAAAATGAATGAGATTTGGTGCCCATCGACGCTTTTAATTTTTTCTGTTCGAATCTAAATTAATGGTTTGACAGTCTTGACCCATTCAGATGTACCTGAGTCCGAGTTTATTATGTGGTTTTTATTACTTAATTCAGTTTCAAAGTACATAAGTCCATGTTTATTAGAGGCTTTGTATTACTGAATACCCTTCCGATGTTTGGATCTTTTCAGAATTATGATTTAATTTTAAGTTTACTTTTGATCTAATAGATAAAGTGATCGGTAAATAACTCAATGAATATCCTGTAGTTCCGTTTGAAAATTAAAAAGTACTGGCGTCATGATCTGTGATGTATAGACTATTCGCCCACTTCCTTCTTTGCAATTATTCATTTTTTATTAAATAAGATAATCAAATATGAAAGTACGCCAAGGTATCAGTCAAAAATTAATTGCAAGTTATCTATTTCCTTTGAATATATTTTGATCTTGATTAAAACACGAAAAATTACCAAAACTGTATAAAAAAAAATGAAAGTTTTCATGGAAACGCCCCAGGTTCATGTTCACCATACGCGACAGATTTAAGAACGTAGGCTATTTGAAACTAGAGGCTGCTGATAGCGTGTATCGCTCACCAGACAGTGAGATGTCATTGTTCCTAAAATAATAGATGTTTGCTACGTTGGAAGGCAGACAAAATTCAGGAAGAAGAAAATAGGCACAGGGCAACCCGAATGAAACTTCGATTAAACTTGAGACAGAGAAATATATTTAAATCTTAGCATAAAAGAACTATGCATGCCATACTTTGTATGGGTTTTGAACTAGCTGTTAGACACTAAAGGCAGTTTTTGTAATTGTTTGGTACTTAGCCTCGACTTCATAAAGTAAAATATGATGCTGCAGTTGGTTTTTACGGTTTGTCACACCACTGTCCAAGGTTCGTTGGAGGGGTGAGCGCTCACAAACACGTTAAACCCCGCCACATACTTAATGTGCATGTCCCAAGAGATGGACCTTTAATCCAGTGTATATCGTTGTTTCTATGTTTAATGATATTTGTAAGTTTTATAATCATTTGGTTGACTATTGTTATTTGAATATCTTTACATTTTAACAGTTTGTTTTATTGTTTGGCTATTTATCCATTATTGGAGGGAAGACCCAAGGAAACCGGTAGCGTTTGAAATATGTACATTTTAAATATGTGTTTCATACACAATCAAACCACATCTCTTTTTTCTAAATATAGTGAATTATGTGCATCTCCAAAGTCAGACACCTGCAATCTAAACGATGTTTTTTTTTTTTTTTTTTTTTGTTTTTTTTTTTTTTTTTTTTTTGTCTTACTGTGATTTTTTTCAGTGATAATAATAACGTGAATTTCAGTATGCTATATGTACATTTCAAGGAGAAAGCTCTCATCAGTAGCATTAGAATTAAAATATAGGAAGTCCGAGATCCAAACATAGTAAAAGAAGAACACAAATGCAAACAAATAGGAAGCTAGATACAACTACTGTAATACGTTCTGAAGCATTTACGTTTTAACAATGCTTTAGAATTTAAAAAATTGCAGCGAAGATAATACTAATGTTAAGTAAACATGGTTGAAAGTTTAATATGCCAATTATTGTTGCAATACACATTTGAATCGCCTTACAGCCTTTTGGGGATATTTACAGATTGCTTTATGGCGTGGAGCTTTAATCTCATGAAGATCTGTAGTTTGGAGGTTTATGTGGTCTTTCTTGGTGGTTGCCCCCCCCCACCCCCTCGAGGGCGGCCGGGGTATAGAAATAGGCCGTTCGCTTTCTCCGCCTGCAGGTTAAATCCCGGCTGGTTGGGCGTCCGTTTGTTGGGTGAGATGTATAAATACTCAACCACCCCGAGAGTAACCGGGCTATCAGTCATGTAGTTATCATCGAAGTAGCAACACGTGCTGCCGAGCAGGAACTTCGACCGTAGTACAACGTGGAGTGACGACAGCCCTTAAATCAAAGTACAAATATAATACTTTAATTCTAAGCCGTGTTTTTTTGTAGGGACATTAAACTCGAAAACTAGACGAGTTTTTAATGATTGGTTACTATACTATATATGCGGCTTACCTATGAATCGCCCATAAATACATGTATTTTTTTATGAACTTAAAATATTACGACTTTTGTACCAAATAAAAAACATCTTATATAAAAACAATATTACCTAGTTCATGTTTACGTCCTTAAACTAGTCCCATAATGTAGTATCAAATTAAGCACCCGAGTGATTTTTAATGATAGAAAGATCTAAAGCTATAGTACAATTGTAGGTAGCTATCGGGTTGAAATCAACAATTTAAATAAATTGGTCAACCCCAGTTAATTTATTGTCTGATATTAATTTTAAACATGTATATCTATTTTGTGTCAGCTGATAGATTTCTAAGTTTCTAAAAACTGTATATACTTTTTTAATCGTACCATATTTACTTTTTATCTTATTGTAAAATAATTAAGGTTTACATATACGTAGGTCATTGTATTCTCCCCCACAAGTATTTTTTTTGTTTAAGTAATCACTTGTTATATAATGTTGCATTTATCTCTTTCGAAACAATTGGAATGCTTCTGGTGTACAATATCGATTGGATAGGTCGTACGGAAAGTTCATTTTAAATTCAATTTAAAGGGAAAATATGGGTTAACATGTATACCTTTTTGTTTAACTAAAACAATCATGCAAGTCAATACTTATATAGTAATGAGTTAAATGGGTACCGATTTACCGTGGAGTAGTACCGAATTTAGTGGGCACATGGACCATTCGTGTGGTCAAAGCCCCACATCCCAGCGTAGAGAAAAAAACAAAGTTACCAATGTTAAATAAATATGGAAAATTTAGATATACACGCAGTAAGTCGTTAGTGCTTCTACTGTACACCCACTCCTACAGTGTATTTTACCTACACTAGAATTTGATTTATCACTTCACTTTGTTGACGGTGCTGGCCTTAAAGGTCATTGTTCGATCTTTCTTTATGAAGCAACATTTCTAAACATAACAGAAAATCAATTTAAATATGTTTTATAGGTCAGATTCATATCATTCCTATTATATCATGTATATGTAAGAATATTTTGGTTGGTCAAACACGTAGTGTGGAAAATTTGATTTTAATTTGTATTTGTGATGACAGGGGTATAATCCAATTTTCATTGAAGATAATTTCTATTTTAACTCTATTTTACATACAAGTAAAAATCACTATAGTCTGCTTTAGATGTAGTTTTAAAATGTCAGCTATCTGAACAAATTTTAATGCAAAATTAAATAAAAATTCATTTATTACTGTTTATTTTTAACATTTGATATTATGTATTCCAAAATATCATATTTATATTTAATGTTCTGACCACGTTCAAGATTCAGAATATTGAGTAATCAATCTAAATTTCATGCTCTTTTTATAGCAAATCATCAATTATTTTAAGAATGTCCTCCTCATTTATAATTAATTGCTTTGAAACTAGTGATCGTCTCCTACAAAAATTATGTATAATTTATCCTGCTTTATAACAGTTGTATGCCATTATATCTGTATGACCACAATATTATCAATATTGTCATAGACCATGACCGAATGTTATTGATGAGTTTCGAAGATACCAAAGGGGCAGACAGAAGTCGTTAAGTCGGAAGACAGACAAGACCATGGCCAACAAACATAGACAAACATAGAACACACAACACTACAAACTGAAAACTAAAGCTTGAGTAAAAAGAACCCGACAAAAACCAGGGTGAGTTCAGGTGCTCCGGAGGGGTAAGCAACTCCTGCTCCACTAGTGGCACCCGTCGTGTTACATAAAGTATTTGTATTGGTATTACTAAGACGTTCCTAACATCTGTGACCTTTACAGGTTCAAATAGAATTTTGTCTTGAAATTTCGCCAAATGGTTTTAGAGAAGATATTATGTCAGAAAGAAAAATCATGTATGGCAGCATGTTTTTTTTGTCCGGACAAAATCAGAAAACTTTACACATGACCTGGTTTATCAAATTTCAAATTTTTATTAGAGCCTAATCATAGGGTTCTAATGGACATATAATCAAAAAGCATTCTGAGAGTATTGCAAAACAATACTAAGTCCCCTATCGACTGAATGCATCACTAAATCCTTCAAGTGCAGTAGGACCTATGGCAAAAAGTAACAGAGACGAACTGGGCTTCAAATTGGTAGGTAACTCACAATGTTCAAATATCAAAGGTCTGCAAGAGTTCAGCAAAAAATGCCGAAAACTGTGGTAAAATTTTCAAAGTTCAAGGTCCATAACTTGGGTAAAAATTAGCGGAGTGGAACAAAGCATAAATTTGATCTGTTACTCATCAAGGTTGACTCACTTACCAAAAATCAGCTCAATATCTCCCGGCGTTTAGATAAATTTGAGGGAAAGTTTGAATTATGAAAAATGCAAGAAAGCTATTGAGATGTTAGGGACAAAGATGAGCCAACGGGCTGTTACAACACATTTTAACGTGCGTAATTCAACCATAGGCTTGTTTATAAAAATGATCATATAACCCACCTATCTGTGTGGTGGACTATATAATTGATTCAGAGTTACTAGAACGGTAACTGATCGCTCAGAACCCGGTCAGCCACAAGTTACTTCGCAGCGTCAGCACAGTTTCATATGACTACGTAATTTACTAGACCGATTTACGACATCTAGGTCAACAGCAAAACATGTTATTGGTCGTCATGCATGGCAGCAGGAATGGCAGAATATCTCTAGCAAAAAAGTCGGCTGTGTCAATAAATGCGACCAAGATTAGAAGCTGTCATTTGGAGAATCGTTTGTCATACTCGTTACTAATGAACAAAGTCTAGCTTAAGAAATTAAACATGTTACTTTAATCAGGGATCTCGTCTCATTCATCATTTTGTTTTCTTAAATCAAGTTAATTCAAAAAAAAAGAAAACTGAAATTAGTTTATAGGCAATGATAGTATATGACAATTCTTAAAGAAACAATTACATAAAATATTTAGTCTTTTCTTTTTAAAGTCCCTCAGTATATATATAAATATATATATAAGTAAGTCTGAAAGTGAACTCTAATTTAATAAACACACTTTTGATTTCTTCCATGGATAGATCTACACTGGACGCATGTTGAGAAAAGACAGATGAATCTTTTGGCGTCTCCTTCAAATAATTCCACTCTTCAAGCATTCTAATTGAAACTGAACTGCAGAATATTTTTGTTCATGTCATAAAGTGCAGGAAAAAATTGTCAGGAGCAAACTTTCATTACATAGTTTATTATGCATGATGTGTGATCTGCTCTGTCTGTGTAATGTTTTTCAGTAAAAGCATTTTAAGTCCAGTGTAGAATACCCATGCGAGAGATTAAAAGTGCATATTCCAAAGAGACAAGACTAATTTGAAACAAACTAAAAGATAAAACGTAACCGAAAAGAACAAAATCTTGGAATCCACGAACTTCTTTACAAAACAGGAAAGAGTCAGGTGCTCATGAAGGGTAAACATCCCCTGTCTTGCGCGCAACACCCCTTATGGTTTCCTTAAGAACAAAATCGGTGTCCAATCAGGATGTCAAAAACAGGAGTGTCAAATTTGTGTCAAATCCGGAAGGAATCTACGAACTCCTATTTTAACAGGAGTGGGATCAGATGTCATGAAGGGTAAGCATCTCCTTGAGCGCAACCCCCATTGTGGAATCCTAAATCTCAAATCTGAATTAACGTCAGTACAAGATGATGTCAACTTATATTTGTTTTACCGGTAACAGGTCCATAACTAGTTTAGATACACCGATACCATATGGATCAACCAATTCGTGATGGCGACCATAAAATTTTAGGAGGAACAATTGATTGGATATATGTTGTAGTAATTTATATGACAAAAGCAATGCTTTCTTCAGAAAATCCTGATACTTGGAACAGGCACGAGAATATCGAAACATAAACCCCGTAGGCAGGGGAAGCAGGAATATTGTCACATAAATGTGGAAGATTACAATAGGAAATTGAAGTCATCTCGTTTGTCGTAAATCTTAGAAAAAAGTTTAATTCATTAATTTTAAATGCATTACTTGACAAATGACTTTAACGAAGGGGAAGAAATACTCAAACGTTCCCTGTCGCTTCAAAAAGTTGTTTCATAAAATTTTTGTAGCACCTGGTAAAATTGAGCACAATGTTCTCTGACAGGCAATTTTCATACTATTAAAAGATTTATTTTATCAATGCTTTTTAGTGATAACTACGGTTTTGAGCACGAAATCCGTATTATTTGGAAGGGGACGAACCGTAAGACACAGGTAGGCCGTCACTGGCAGTGCAGTTTAATATTAAATAACAATATTCTCATTGATTTGGGACATTTACATAACTGGTTAACTGTATATCTAACTTTTCCCTGAGTTACAACTGATATCAAAAAATCATTTGCAATGGACAATTATTTCAAAATAAATGTGAAAGTTAAGAAATCGGCACATGGATGCAAAAAAAGAAAGTGCATGAAGCATTTACATATCCGTATATTAAAATCATTTAACCTACATTTACCTAGTGTATAAACCGTTTTATTAATCAAGCATTTTTAATCGACCACTTTTAAAATTGCTTTACATTTGCACTTAAAGTAATAAAATTTCCCCTTGAATTTTTTTATATCACTTATCGTGGCACGTATTTTAACTTTCTTTTAGATAGAACATCAATGTAGCTGCATTTATTATATAAAAGAGATGGTACAATATAATGAAAAATTCCTTACTCAAAATTTAGAATAAAGTAATTTAAAATTTACAAAGCATAATATCATCATTTAAGTTTGTAAGTTAGTCTCGACCTACCAAATAAGATATAAGTAAAGAGTATGGGTAAAGTGAAATTCTATCTTTATATTTACACGTAACGTGAAATATTGGATCGCCAAGTTATATCCAGATAGAGATGGTTTCAGCTAAATATTTTTCCCTGTAAGTCTTAAAATTTAAAACTGAGTTAACATTCAAAATTCATTTAACATTCAGGAATGCCATTTTTCTTAGGTGTGTTTGACTTCTGTACACCCGACTGACGAGCAATAAAAAAATGCATAGTTATGTTGACACAAGTGACCTTGCCAATGTGCTATCACGGTTGCCAAGGGGAAGGTAATTGTTACATTCAATTTACGATCTGAAGATTTCCAGAAAAGCGTCTGGAGGATTGAGACAAGAGGTTAGTAACAAAGACTTGCGCGTGCAGAGAGAAAAAATTAAACTGTGTCATTGTACATCGACAGTTGAACACAACTGAAACTGAAAAAAAGCCGAACATTTTAAAGTGATTAAACAGTCAACCAAACCAAATAAATCATTTAATGTTAATAAGGTAATACTTGATTGTGAACTACCTGGTTAATAATTAATAGAAAGCATTCATTCGAAGACAACAAAGGGGCAGACAGAAATCCTTAAGTCGGAGGACAAATAAGAGCATGACAAAAAATGAAACGAAGAACAAACATATTACATAAACACTACACAAAATTTACACGAACCCTTCAAAAATTTGGATGAATTCAGGTGCTCCGGAAAGGTAAGCAACTCCTGCTCCACTAGTGTATCTATCGCGTTACTCGATAAAAAAATCGTTATTTAGTCACAATCGATGTTAGTCGTAACGAGTATCGGAATGGATTTGTAGTCACGACAGTTGGAAGATATCCATTGTGATTTGTGGAAATAATATAATGATTAAATCTTTCTCAGAAAAACCCTTGGTTTAGTAGTTTTTTTTTTTTTTTGTCAGCAGCAACCCTCTATCAATAAAATCCTGATAGAAAACACATTCACTGAAGTAGCTTATCATCAGAGAAATGTACAATCCGTATGCCATATTGGAATATTGCTACATATGAACATGAAACACTAAATTTAAAAAACTCTTAATAACTGAGTGACTTATTTATCCTGTTAGATATCTACTGATTACCCCTTTAACGAATACGAATTGATCGAATTCTTCATAATATTAAGTTATTTTCACCGCGTTGTCCGCAAGTTTTGGTGTTTATTGAACATTTCAATGATCTGAAAATTTTTTTAAGTAATCAGTACACTGTATAGGCATCAAAGACACAAAATGGCAAGCTGAAATCTTTTTCACAAAAAATCTCCTTTTTTAAATTTATGCAATCCACTTTAACAACGAAAAAAGTCTATTCAATTATTCTCCGACGATGTTTTCATAGGTTAAAAAACAACTAAAAACAATCATGTTTTCTTAAACGGGGTAAAGGAAAGACAACGGCGTTGCTGAAAGATTGGAATGTTTGAACGGAGGGGGACACATCCACTTTTACTTAATACTCAAGTCGGTCAAACATCACATTTTATACTTTCTTCATTATTTAGGTTATTTTCCCTCAGCGATGTTACGAAAATAATAAATATATGGAAAGACATGAAGGCCTCTAAAAGCAGAAAGTGATCATATTTTACAAATTTGAATCATAAATATGTTAAAACAGATATAATTTTTCATATACTGGCAGTAGCAGTTTGGTAAAAAGTTTGTGTCGACTTTTGTACAATATGGATAAGGGCGGTTTTGCCACACAAAGTGAATGAAAGTGATTTTCAATTGGGAAAATGCAAAGTTTCATTTAGTATCTTATATGATGTTTCATTTAGCCGCTGTACAGATAAATTGTACACAAAATACACGTATATCTGAATAAACTTCAAATATAACAACTGTTTAATGAAAGAGTTTAAATGCAAATCGGTTCACCTTTGTAAAAACAAGGGTCGCTTAAACACATTTGTGGCCAAATTGGCTAAAAATGAAAAGTGACAAATATATAATATTTAATAGCTGATGCACTATTAAAAAACTCCAACAGTTTGTGTACTTAAAGAAGAAACTTATATAACAATAAGTTATGAATTATTTAAAGACAGTTATTAAACAGCATTTTCATAAAGAAAAAACTTGTTGTTATGGCACAAAATCTTAACTTTCGGCCAAATATGGGGCTTAGGGTACCTACTGCTTTATTGTCTGATCTGAATTTTAAAATTGTTCTTGACTTTGTGGTGTCCACAGAAAGATTGCCGAGTTTCTAAAAACTCTTAATATAGTTTTTAGTGATATCATACATTTTATTTTTTCTACATTGTATCTTTAAATTTACCATTGTGGTTTTGTGTACTTTCTGAAAACCTTTTATTTTAAAACTTACCATTGTGGTTTTGTGTATTTTCTAAAAAATAGTATTGCGTAAACCCGTAAAACAAGAGCTCAAATTGTTATTAGTGCGATTTATTTACATTTTCCTACCAGTTTGGTAGCAGTTATACAAAATTTCAAATTCCAGTTTGTTTAATTCCTCTTTATTATGTATAAAGCATTTCCCAGCAAGATAAGTTGTTACCTAGTAATTTCTTAAATAAAACTGATTTAAGTCAAACTATTAGTACTATTATTTCTTTAAAAGGCCACCATTTAATTCGTTCAAATTACTTAATAATTTGGGTATATGATAGTAGCTATTACAGTTATAAGTATCCCTCTCCTTCCCCAACTATCCAAAGTAATTATTTACATTTTTACAATTTTAATTAAACTCATATAAATAAAAATAGGTATTATTCTCCGCACCATACCGATACCGCACTTGATGCGTGAGTTAGGACAGTATAGATTTAAAACTTTCTAAGCTTTATTTTGCAACTATTCAGCCTAAACAACCAACGACTATACGTCATTTTCCTTTTTGGTTAGCAGTTGCTTAGTAGTTTTTTGGTATAGGATGGACAAAATCTTCTCCATTTCCAGAGGATTCTAAGCTACTAAAGGCTACAGTGGGAGAAACTCCAGCATAGCATATAGATTAATCGGGGTAGACTTCAATCAACACAATCAACTACGAAAGAAGCATTATTTCAGAAAAAACAGGTAGCGACCATCCAACAACCACCATCAAACTTGCAGGATAGAACACCGCAACAATTATCAACGTTAAATGCACATAAACTTTATACACACAAACATTTGACGATGAACGAATCTTACGTTACTCAAAGAAGTATTTTTGACAGTTTCGCTCAAACACATATGGATTTATAACTGATCGTGTGACAAAAAACAAAACAAACAACTGCAGGAACACATTAACAGGGCTCTTAATCAATTTGCCTAATCACTGGCTGAACGCATTGCACCATTAATAGTTGACACAATTAATGGAACTGTTTTAAATTTTTATCCTTAAATTATAGAGGGAATACGCAAACGTAAATTTTGAGCGGAGATGGCGCTATCAGGAACAAAAAATAACAATGAGATGTAAAAATAATGTTTCGTTTACTAGAATCATAAATTGATTGCATTACAAATGGACATGATCAAGTAATTTCAGCGATAATTCAGCAACAGCAAGCAACGCATTATCTGCAAGAACAAGACTGGTCAGAGAGAGCATCAGAACAACTTCCACATACAGAAATGTAATGGGCCAAGATGCATGAACAAGGGAAATCAGCATCCAACAACAATTGTTCAAATTAAGGTGAGTTTTACTGCAGATTTAAAAATAATTTTAATAAAAATATGCTAAAATTGTTAAAATAATCTATACTTAAATCAGGCACTCATAAATCTTAATACGTTCTTCATTGTTTGGGTTATTTTCTTAGATCTTACGATTTTTGGTAAAAATTAATTATATATTTATATGCAGCTTACCTAGGAATCGCCCATAGCAACATGTATATTTTGATGAACTTAAAATATAACGACTGTTGTACCAAATAACAAACATCTCATATAAAAACAATATTATCTACTTCATTTTTACGTCCTTAAAATAGTCTTTTAATGTAGCATAAAATTATGCACCCGAGTGATTCTTAATAATAGAAAGGGGGAAATCTACAGTCCTATTGTTGGCACATTGACATCTCGTGTGGTCATTGCCCCACATCCCATTGTAGAGAACACACGCAGTGAGTCGTTAGTTCTTCTACCGTGCACCCAATCCTACAATTCATTTTACTTACAATTTGATCTATCACTTCACCTGACGGTCCTGGCGTTAAAGGTCAATGTTCGATCTTTCCTTATGTAGAATGTTCAACAAATTTTCTAAATATAACAGAAAATAAATTTAAAGATGTTTTATAGGTCAGATTGATATCATTTTTATAAATGTAACAAGTTTTTTGGTTGGTAAACTACATAGGGCGGAACAAGTTGAAATCAGAAAACCCTACACATGACCTGGTTTATCAAATTTCAAATTTTTATTAGAGCCTAATCAGAGGGTTTTAATGGAAATATAATCACAGGATAAACAAAAATTCTGAGAGTATTGAAAAACAAGTCCCCCACCGGCTGATTGTATCACTAACTCCTTCAAGTGCAGACAGCGTTTAGATAAAATCAAGGGCCATAACTTCAGCAGAACAAAACTCGATTTGATCTGTAATTCACCATGGTAGACTCACATACAAAACATGAGCTCAATATCAGCAAGCGTTTAGAAAAAAGGGTGGAAAACTTGTTATTTTTCCCGGACTGACGGACAGACAGACAGACGGACGGAGTACAAACCTAATGTCCCGTTAGGGTAAAGCCGGTAGGGGGCTAAAAAAATCTTTGTTGAAGGTACAGGACACTAATATTTTAATATCCAATACTCAAGTTTCAAGAGAATGAGAAATGCTATTATTCTTTACATTTGGTACATGAGAGTTTGATGTTTACAGTGACTTCAACAGGCTTGCTTAAAACCTGGGTTCATATTCACATCAAAACCCTATTTCTTTATTTTTTTTGTATTAAAAATCATTTTACAAACACTTAAAAAACCAATAATCAACACTGTTTTTTTAATACATGCATATTGTAATAATACGGTTGTTTCGAATCATTTCTATTCCGTCAAGATTTTTTAATTTTCATTTCCCAAACCATGTAACTTCACTGGAATGTAAGGCATCTCACTTCTGATTCTATGTCTGGAAACTGTTATCCGTTTTTTGTTTTTTTGACATGTGATGTATACACGTTCCTCAACTTACAATTTTTAAGAAAAGTTAACTGAATCATTTTCTTCATTTTTGCAATGCTAAAGAATTTCTTCGATGTATTACACGCAAATCTGACGTACGTGTAACTGACTTGAGTACAGGAAGCTGTCTGCCTAACATTTCGTCATAATGACATGAAAATGCAGAACCAACTGACGGAATAGAAATGATTCATAACAGCCGTATTGAATGCATAAATTATTGCAAATTGTAGATTTTTGTCTATAATGTGAGATTTTTTAATATAATACATTTCCCTTCTGTAATAAATACATGTAACCAAGTTCAAAATGCGAGTTCTTATTACTGAAAAAAATGGATATTTTTGCTGTGTGTTTTTTTTTTTCATGATATGCAAATTAAACAAATTTACATAGGGAAATAATTTGCAAAATCATATGTTTCTCCAGTTATTACTATTCGTCAGTATATATTTGCATAGGGCATTTTTCACAAAATTTCAACACACGAAATTAGCAAAATGACCCTTATGTAAAAATTTAAATGTTAACAATATCATATTTTAACCTTGATGCATTTGCAATTTTAGCAATATTAAAAAAGTCCATTAATATCTGAATTAACAGTTCTTTGTTGTTGATAAAAGTCAAACTTGCTGGATAATTTTCCTATTTTTTTTTTCTAATACAGGTTTCAAAGACATCAACAAATGGAGTGAGAAAATGAGATCACCATTTATTACACTATATGGAGAAGAATATTTCAGGAAGACGTGGGAACAATGGGTTGAAGCGATTGAGAAGTATTTCACAAAACGGAATGGTAAATACTAAAGTGTTATTAACTGGCTGTTTATGTATAAGGTCTGTATAGATTCGAGGTTAGTGGTATCTGTCCTGATACCTGAAGGGTCAAGGGCTAATACAGGAGACAGAGAATCTATACTGGCCAAATACAGAAAAAGTCAGTTCATAACTTTTATTAAATTATCCAACTTTTTTCTATACCAAGCAAATACATCTGTCTATACAGGGCCAATACAGCTGTCCTGGGGAAGGGTAAGGCAAAACTCCAACCAACATGAAATCAGTGAAACCTGTATTGCCCTAGGACATTCAGGATTTTCTTGTATTTGCCCTGGTCGGAAAAGCTGTATTATTATCACTTGGGCCAAGCCATCAGTATGATACATGCAGTTTTTGGCATATAATAACGGTAATACGAGGTGAGCAAAACATTCCTCCGAGAGCCTCTTGTTTTTCAGTTCACATTTAAATAACAAGCATTGTCCAACACTGTTACACTTAGTCTTCTTAAATGAAGTTTTGTTGGAAATCTGTACTGATGAATTGAAGTATATACAATGTACTAAATAACTTTGCACTAAACTGCAATACTAACCACAGGTAGTCTAGTATTGAATCATTTTCTGTGATATAAAGTGGATCATATTGAATTCGGGTTTGATTTAAGGAAATGTACAAAGTCTACTCAATAAGGATAAATTTACTGATGATATATGTTATAAAAGCAGACAATATAATTCCATCAAATCAATAATTAATATTAGTTCTAATCAATAAAAAATCAAAATGTAGCCTGATTGCTCTAATAATTTGTAAGATGATTTTTATAGCTATTATTAATAAGTTGTTAATGCATATTACAGTTTAACTAAACAGCACTGTACCATCACTTTGAAAGTATGTGTATGTTTTTAGCATCAATTCAAAAACTTAGGATTCATTTTGTTAAAAATCTTTTGTAGGAAACATCTGTATCGATGATCTGAAGAATATTAGATGTAAAACTTTAATCATCCATGGGTTAAAAGATGCTTTAGTACCTCTGGAACATCCCGACTATTTACATCATAATATTAAGGGTTCACGGTAAGTCTTAGATTATGGATATGCTAAGTTTCTTGACATAGTTGTATTAACTGTATTAAAAAAAATAGTTTTTAAAGGGAAGAAAATCTTACAGTCCTCCATATAAAAGAAAAAAATATTTTAAGAATTGACTTATTACAACAAATCATAAGTTGCAGAAGCTTTCATGTCCACAGACAGAAGATGCTGACAACGCAAACTATGATATCATGAATAAAACTGCAAATATTCAGTCTTTTAAAAATCTACTCAAAAGGAAAATAGATTTGTCCTCCTGTAAAAAGGTACTTTGGGGTAAATATATTATATGATATTTTGACCCCTGATATGTTGACCCCATATGAAATATTGATCACCCTATTGAAATTCAAACTATTACAAGTAAAAAGAGAAGGTAATATTTCATAGTTGGGTGGTCAAAATTTCATAAAGATCTTGCTGTCATAAAAATATCATTTCATTTTGATCTACAATACAGTTATGAATTAAGAATGGACATTGAGTTAAAGCAGGAGTTCATTCCCATAATTGCCTTTTGATGATATATTTCAGTATCACTCATACACACAAACTCATGTCATCCTTGAAATCGGCATTGCAGTCAATGATAATATCATGTTTCACTTTGTGATAGAGTAATACACATTATATGATGATACTTTGTCATTATATGATACATGTTTATACTTCTTCATTAAATGATGAAAGGTCAAAACCAAATTTTTCTAAAACATATTTTGATGTCTTCTTATGTCACATCCAGCTTTACCTACTTGTATTTAAAAATTTCAATATCTGTCACTAAAATCCTGTAGTTACCTGGGAGTTACAAGATGTAATTCGTCACAGACTAGACCCATGGATGGTGTAGTAAGAAAACAGTTTTGTGTTTTCTCCAGAAATATAAGTCAAATAAGACATAAATCATTTGATTTTCTGATAATTTTTTTTCAAATTTCAGCAACTGTATACCAGTTGACAATTACATGCTCCTAGGAGCCTCATTATGTTTTAGTTTTTACTAGTTTTTCAGTGTAATTTCTTAATATGGTTGTTTCGAATCATTTCTATTCAGTCAATATCTTTGAATTTTCGTCTCCATGACCACTTGACTTAGCTGGAATGTAAGACATACCACTTCTGATTATTTGCCTGGCAACTATAATCCGTATTTTATTTTACTTGACATGTGATGTATACACGCTCCTCAACTTACAATTTTTAGATATTCTTCAATGTTGAATTGGAAAAGGATTTCTTTGACGTTTTACACATAAATGACCTGACTAACACAAGCACCAGAAGCCTCTGCCTAACATTTCTTCATAATGACACGAAAAAGGCGGAACCGGTCGACGGAATAGAAATGATTCCAAACAACTGTATTGGCTGATTATTCATGTTATTGTTACATTTGAATATCATAGCATTTTGTTTTTGGGGCCCTTTACCTTATGGTGTGGATATTTGTTCATTATTGAAGGTCTTACTTGGCAACCTGTATATGTTTGGAATTTATATTTTGGATAACAACCATTACACCTCTTTTTTCCATATAAGTGTAGTTCATTGTTTAAATAGTTATTTATTGTTATTTGTTCACCATTTTTTCAAAAGACTAGGTCCATGTCATTTTTATACGACCGCAAAAATTTGCGGTCGTATTATGGTATGATGCTGTCGTCGTCGTCATCGTTGGCGTCGTCGTCGGTGTCGGCGTCGTTGGCGTCTGTAGACAGGTTGGTTTTCGCACGATAACTTTTGTTATAGTTAACCAATCCTTTTA
>JARWCS010218220.1:0-13725 GCA_034783895.1 Geukensia demissa | reverse complement strand
ACAAAATCTGTCATAAGTTGCCCGACAGTAATACATACAAAATCAAACACAATGTTTAAACAAACACAGGGCACATCGAGATTTTGTTAAATGACTTGGCTGTTTTAAATAGCTTGAATAGGGCAGATAATCAATGGATGGACTGCTAGATAATTTTCAATTAAGACACTGGTCAAAAAAGAAAAAAATGAAGGCGTACACATAGAGCTAGTTATCTCAAGAATAAATATGCCAGAACTGTAAATATAAGAGCATATGTATTCAAGCAACCGTTTTAACAATAATTTAAACAAATCTATAATACTGCAAAACAAATTAGTAACAAATATTACACAACTGAAAGTATAGCACCAGCTCAAAACATAATGTTAATTATACAGTATGTTATATGAAATATCTTAATAACAATCTCACTCAACAAACAAAATTACATTAGTCATGTTAGTAGAATGAAATAACAAAATGACATATTTATAAATTATACAAAATAAAGAGAGATACAAACAGATATTTTAATAAATAATTTTAATAAAACAGTCTGAGAATCCAACCTGATTATAAAAATTTAGATAAATTATTTGAATCTCTATGATTTTTGTTGTTCAAATTTAATTTTTTTTTAAATTGAATAATTTGGTTAATGTCTAAATTTATTTCTAACAAGAGATTTTCACTCATTATCAAAAAAGACATGAAAAAATATAAAAATAATCATCTTATTGCCAGAGGTATACAGTAAACATATTTAATTTCTCTTTCAAAGTGTGTTGCCATCTTCCTGATTTGGAAATATTTGTTGCATACAAAGCTGAACCTGAAATTCTATTTTGGGCTCAAATAAAACAATTTCAAATAGGCAAAGTGGGGTGTAAGATTAATTTGTTTTTACTTTACAATTTCATAATTTGAGTATAAAAACACAAACTGTCAGCCATACTTCTAATTTAGATGTGTGTAATTTTAAGAACATTGTAATAAAAATCTATAATAGTAGTTTACTTCCATTGTTCTTTAAGTTAATTGTTTATTTCTAGAAAGGGGATAAATATTGCTTTGCTAAATCTTTTAGATTGACATCTCTTTAAATTTAAATTTAAAATTTTCTCTCAATAATTTCAATAAACAGACACTGCTGAAGCAAATCAACATGATCAATCTTGCTAAAGTTCTCCTTGTTCAAATATTAAGATTACTTTACAATGAAACAATGGTCTGATAGTTTACCTTGCTAGTTACATGATAAAGTACAATGTAAATGACAAAAAAACATGTAACACGATGGGTGCCACTAGTGGAGCAGGAGTTGCTTACCCTCCCAGAGCACCTGAACTCACCCTGGTTTTTGTAGGGTTTGTGTTACTCCAGCTTTAGTTTTCAGTGTAGTGTTCATTTTGTTGGCCATGGTCTTGTCTGTCTTCCGATAACGATTTCTGTCTTCCCCTTTGGTATCTTCGAATTCCATGTAAAAGTATATACTCCAGGTGAAAAATTCCACACAAAATGATATCATGCAACAGTAAAATGTGTTGTTACATTTCACCCACTGGAAAGAAAATTGTCCTTGCATGTGTCAAAATACAAATGCAGTCAAATGTTCTATTCCTATAAGTAAATGCATCTGATGTGATATCCAAAACAGGTAAATTTTACTGGTAGGCAAATTCTTGCTGTACAGTTAAAAGTCCTTGTCTGGTAGGGATCATCCATGGTTCAGGTTCCAGTTCATGCTTCAAGATATAATTACCACTTTCTTTAAGGTGAGGCAGTTCTTCTAAAATTCCATCCACAACAGCTTTATCAAGAACACAATATACCTTCAGGCATTTGAGATTTTTACATGTATGAGCAACATCTAATAAGGCAGCCCCTAACTCTTCAGTGTTTCTGGTCTGGAGAACAAGAGTTTCTAAAGTAGCTGGATAAAAACTGGCTACATTTCTTATTTCTTCTTCCAAAATGGTAAATGTTTCTAATCTTAACTGTTTAAGAGGCACTTCTGGTTTCAAAACATCTCCAAATTTTCCAAAAGGAACTGTATGATCAAAATGAAGGGAAACTCTCAACTCTGGGTCTTTTGCAACAAGTTTTTGCCAAGCTTCTGAACTGAGATCACATTCATACTTTAGTTCTCTGCGACAACAGATAGCTAAATATTTGATTGGTTTTCTGTTATCTTCAGCTAAGGATTCCAATATCTCATCTGTCATACTTGTGTGGTAAACACGTAGATCTCGTAAATTATGACATCTTTTCACAAGACGTAAAATGGAGTCAGGGGTTACTTTGCAAACTAAAATTCTATTCATTATATTTAGATACTCTATTTCTGGATGATTTTCAGACAGCTGATCAATTAGAACATCATCAAAAGCAGCAAGAAGGCCACTCAAGTCCACCTCAACCAGGCTACACCTGGGAGATAGCTCTTTTGCAACTGGGCCAAAAAACGTTTTCAACGCATCAACAAATTCAATGCCTGCATAAAACAAAGGATTTTCACCTGTAAAATAAATTGTAAATTTTTTAAGTTTACTTTGTCTGACTTTCGAAAGCTGGCCTATTACTTCCATGGCACATTTTCTCTTTTCTGCATCTTTCTGATAAAGAAATACTGAAACATCTCGGAAATGGTGACCATGTTGAATAACACATTCAGTAAATTTTCCAAATTCTATATTACTTTTGTTCAAATCGAAGACAAATTTTCTCCATAGGTATTGAGAATGGAAGCACTGTTGCCAGGCTTTACATACTAAAGATGCATGGAATCTGTCACTCAGGCTTAAATTACCAAAGATTTGAATGATGATGTGATCTGGAAGTCTTTTCCATATATCATTTTCCATTTTTACAAAAAGTTTCTCTTGATCTGTGATTTTCCTACAAAAAATAATTTTTTTTTAAATTTTACCTATAATATATAACTATACACATTCTAACTTGGCTGTATAATACATGTACAACGACAAGATTTCAACATGAGAAAGTTAAATACAAATATTTAACATTTAAAAGGGAAAATATGAAATATATGCCAGAAAGACATGATTCACATTTTACATAAGTTATGTTTAAAACAAATATTCAAAAGCCAAATTTAACTGTATGTAAAAAGAATCTGAAGATACCAAAGGGGCAGACAGAAATTGTTAAGTCAGAAGATAGACAAGACCATGGCCAGCAAAATGACAACAACACTACATTGAAAACTAAAGTTGGAGTAACTTGAACCTTACAAAAACCAGGGTGAGTTCAGGTGATCTGGAAGGGTGAGCAACTCCTGCTCCACTGGTGGCACCCATTGTGTAACTCAGTAGACAAAGCCTCTGTATAAGTCACAACCAATGTTAGTCATAACTGGTACAGGAACGTATTTGTTGTCAGGACAGTGGGAAGTTGTGAAATAGATATTTCATACCGGTCAACCAAATCATGATGGCGACCAAAAAATTTCCAGACTGATCATGGTGATGATTCTAATCTTTCCCTGAGAAACTCTTAGCTCAGTAGCTTTCTTGTCAGCTGCAATCCTCTATCAATAAAGTCCTGAGAGGAAGCACAAGCCCGTAGCACACCAGGGCTTTTCTGGATTAACCTTCATCAGACACGCTATGGGGCCAAAAATAGGAAGATCAGATATACTTCATGAGTTTCTAGTTACATTTGTGGCCAAATGAAATAACATTTATGTCCAAATGAAATATACACTTTCATAACGTAGTACACGGTAATATTATAAAGTCACATATCTGAAGTTAACAGTTTGCCAGCCAAACTGGAATCAAGTATCACTACCTCGTGACTTCATACAAAACTCTATATCCAAATGCAAGGCGGGAAATGTTTTAGCAGTTGTCCTCGATTTTGGACAAACCAATTACGTTTGCCCTCGATATATGACTTGTTGGAATCAATATAAAAATTTAACAGAAAATTGTTTTGGCTTCTACCATTTGCCCAGAAAGGTTGTGTTATTTCAAAAATAGAAAAGTATATATACGACTGAAATCGTAGAATCAAAAGAAGTTATCTTTCGAACAATAACCTTCCGTTGTCTATTATACTACTTAACGTCAATACTCAACGCCTTGAACTGTCTAATATACAATATTAAGTCAATGTTAGAAAAAATATAAACTTTTTTGTATGAGGCTAAGCAACTGGGGAAGGAAGGGGTTTACCGAATACATTTTCATAAATACAGTTTACATAAATATATATTCTTATATATATTGAGTTCAAAAATATTCTTCTTCTAGTTATTGGTATTTAAAAGTTAAACTTTAGAAATGGAAGATGATTCTCTGTCCCTTCTTTCTTTCCGTATCAAATAAGTTGACATTTCAAAACATTAGAACAAACCTATAATAATATAAGTTTTTTCGATTTCTGTATTCTATTTCTGTATTTTTACATTTCATAATATAAATGATTTATTGACAAATGATATTTTAAGATTTCTCCAGTTTCTTTCTACGCTTAAAGTCTTTTCACATTTTCAATAGAACGAATATCAAAATGATATGTCAAGTAGGTTCCTGGCGACCGTTTCACAAACTGTCGTAGGTATTACGAGTAACTTGCATATACGCGATAAGGACATACATGCAGTCGAAAGTCTTGCTACTATTTGTGAAATGTCCACATGGGTTTTTTTAATCATAGATCGATAATCTTTACATATTAAAAACCAAATTCAAATTGATATGAAAAAGGAAAAATGCTTAATGAATTTCAATTTTTAACAAATAAGTTTGAACGCTTATAGCTAATGTCTCTTAAAAGTGATTGATAAAAACAATTCAAAGATACCAAATGAACAGACGGAAATCATTAAATGAGAGGACAGACAAAACAACAGCGAACAAAACAAAACAAAAACATACCTCAGTACACAAAACACTATTAAGAAACCTGAAGTTTAAGTAACAGGAACTACATAAAAACGAGGACGAATTCAAGTACTCCGAGTAAGCAAATTCTTCACCACCATTGGCATCTGTCGTGGAACTTTAAGTTTAACGCAGTCGATGTTTAGTTACATTCGGTATTGGTCACATCTGGTATAGGAACGGTTTCGAAGATACACTTATTCACTAATAAAATATCTGCATCTGCAACCATACACCATTCTTTCTGTACTGATGGTGGCTAAAATTTTTTAATGTTTTCAGCAGTTTTAATTAACGATATCCTAATTGTAAACGTTTACTTGTAAGATTTTCAGCATTATTATTGACGTCAGAAACTTTAATGCATATTCGATGAAAACCAACAGAGTTTTGAACTGTTTAAGCTATAAGAAGGTGCTCAAATCGTCAAAAAACAAAATTACAAATGTTGAATAAATATAGAAAATTTTGGTATGCTATATGTACATCTCAAGGAGTAACAATTCTGACAACTTTTCAAGAAAGGGAAAGTTTACGAAGGGGAAAAGTAAAGTCGTTCTATTTATCAATGGTCAAATCTAGGTCCATAATTTGTTTCTAACAATCCAGATCTAGACCATTCAATAAATGGTATTGCATTTATCCACAGAATCTTTTTTGTAATTTCTCCATAAGTAGTGATTCATTACAATAATGCATTAGATCTTCAATGAGAGGAGAACTCTTGATGCACCTGGGAATGACCACTTTCTCTCGATAACTATATTATCAATCGGACGTAAAATTGATAACATCATACTTTGTCCAACTAGTGCATATATCATTTATTTTATTATACAAACGAACTATATTTATAACAATAGCTGTATAAATAAACTTAATTTTTGCAAAGATATTATATAGATACCATGAATAGTTACATTTTTCATCCTGGCTTATGATTATTCTTTGGGGGTTATTTTGGGGAGGAATCTAAAATAGAGCCGTCCAGATAGAAGGACTTTTTTGGCTGTTAGTAGAATTTGGTTTATTTACAAACAATTCTTAACTCCTAAATGTTTTGGGTACCTGAGCGACGAATCGATAAAAAACGATAGAAATACGATTTTTTAGAAACCGTAGATCCGATACAATGTTATCATGTAACGTAAACCCTTTTGTTCCGTAAACAAACCTGTACATCTTTCTTTGGAGAATGACTCTGAACCAGCCATTCATGAATTTTTTGCATGCTTATATCTACATGAACATCCTATATCATACACCGTTATTACTGGATTAACGATTGTATTGTTCCAGTTGAACCGAAAATGAAACAGCGCCAGATCGATTCTTTGAGGCAAACTAAACTAACCGGAAATAATAAAAAAATGGTTCAATTGAAAGCTTCAGTCTGCTTTAACATTTTCTCCGTAGATCTGAATTATCTTCGGTTTTGGCTATGTTCATTTATTTATGGCGCTCATTTACATGTTGCCGTAAAGCTCGCATTAGCTATCCTTGCTAACAAACATCCCTTCGGTCTGTAGAAACGATAGAAATACGATTTTTTACAAACCGTAGAACCGATACAATGTAATTATGTAACGTACACCCTTTTGTTCCGTAAACAAACCTGTATACCTTTCTTTGGAGAATGACTCTGAACCAGACATTCATGGATTTTTTTGTATGATGCCCGTAATTCTGTATTGCCTGTCCAAGAAATCCTAAAGAAATACTACAATAAACCTTCAAAATTGCTAGCAATCCCCCTGATTTGTCAACAAAGATACAGGAATCGGTAGCATAGAATTCGTGACCCAGTACAAGAAGCAGTTCATTTACAAATATTAGTTCTTGCCATGTATGTCATTAACTTTTAAAAGTAAAAACAGTCTGGATACGAACTAATTTCTTAAATATTCTATCTAACGAATAAAAAGGTCGCGACATTTAAAGCAATTCGCCACTTAAAAAAATTGTGGGCTCATGTTACTTCAAATAGTTAACTTGTCTATGCAATGTTCTGACCAAACTAGGTTTGTTTGTCTTTTGTTGTTTTTTATGAATAGTTTCTCATTTTGTGTTTTGGGGGCATTTTACAGCTTTTATTATGGTATGGACTCCGGTTTATCATTGAAGACCGTAATGGGACCCGTCGAAATTTAATTTCGACTCTTATTTGGTGGATGGCTGTGTCATGGACAATCATGCCAAAACTCCTATTTTATTGTATTCATCTGCTGTCAATTTATTTGTGCCAAATTAAAATATTTTATGTATTGTTTTATCTTGAAGCTTACACCATTGCACAGTTACTAGGTGACATAAAAACGCCACCTTCCACGGCCGTCATCTTTTCACATGCATACTTTTACATCCTATTTATTAAAGCCTAACATGACGGTTTGGGCAGGTTATTGCCCATAATATTTTAACAATGACTAGCAGCAAGTGAATGCTATTTTCCTCCATTTCAAATAATTTTTAAATGGGAAAGACGCATAATACCAATTGACTAAATTTATTTTAGGCAAATTAATCCTAATGTAATATTTGGACAAACCTTTAAAATTAGTGCATGACTTCAAATTAAAAGAGTATTTAAAATGGCTTTAAAGCAACGAATTGATCAATTCTATCAATAATTCCACAGATCAACAAGTTCATTATGTAACATTACCCATCTTACCCTGAAATAACAGCTTATCAGTAATTCTGTCTGTAGGTGTCTATACTCCCTATAACTCAATCAATGACACTATTCTCTAGAGATCAATAAGTTGTTTTATGAATTGGTCAGGATAAGCATTAAATTATGGGGTAATTTACTCTTCTAATTTTCTATATGATAAAATGCTGCAGCGTATCGTGTGCTCCTGGCTATAATTTTCGATTAAATTATTGCAAGGCTTGTCAGGAACAGATGATTAGATCCAGACACAACATATAGCATGTCTCTTCAATACCCTACTGACACAACACTACTCGTTTGTCATGTAGTTATTGTTTATCTAATAAAAGATATCTACATCATTATCCGTCATTAATTTCATTGGTTGAGTCGACAGTACTTTACCAAGGTAAGAAAAATGTAAGTTAAAAAGTCATACAGCTGAAAAACATTTGAAATCAAAATCTATTGACAGAAGAAACGTAATGGGACCTGTAGAAGTTTAGATTCGACTGTCATTTGGTGGATGGCTGTCTCATGGACAATCATTCCACATCTCCTTTTTTATATTCCCAGACTGCATTGCAAATATTGTAACAAAAGGTGTTTTGACTGCATGTACAATAAAACTATTCGCTATTAGCACTCCCGATTAGTTTTGTCTTTCAAGTATACATAAAGTTTCCTGTTTATATAAATACACAGATTGCAACAGGATATTCATATAGGCAACGAAAATTTTCAAAGTCCATGATTGTGTCTATGATTGTAAAGTATAGATGATTTTAAACTAAACACATTTCGTAACTAACATTTTTAAAGGAGAAAAGGCATTAGGCGTTTTGCCTCAAAACGAACAATAACTAAATGATTAGATTATGAATTCAGCAGTTTACTAAGTTTAATTCGAGAAGTAGAAACAACCATTTAACCTATAATTATTACTTTTTTTCTTGATACTTGCACTTTTTAAGTATAAAATGGTCACCAGATATACCTTTTTTGAATAAATATTTCATTTTTGCCCTTTTTTTACCGTTTCAAGCTATATTTTGGAACTGGGAAAATATTAGCCCATGATAGAAACTTCATACTTTGTTATTCTATGGAGACGAAGCCTGTCTCGAAGGTTCCTTTATTGGGATTTTGTTGGCATATACATATATATAACCCTGCATTTTAGCCGTCTTATGTGCTAGGTGATGATAACACTAAATGCCAAACATGGAGATTTTTACTGTGCAGAATTTTGTACCTTATTTAAAAAACGATCTTTCGATGTGTCAGTCATGAAATTTACATTTAGTACCCTATCTTTTGACTGTTGATTAAAGTTGTAAGATAAAGTATATCAGGATTTAGTTTTATAAAACATCTCAGTTTAAGAAATTAATTACTCAACTCGAAACCTGATCAATCAAATGACAGCATTTTTTATTACTTAAGAAAAACTCAAGGATTTGAGGAAAATCTGAATTTGATACATGTTTGTTTTATGAAACTGAAGCCAGAACTTTATTAAGGGAAATTTTAAGCGGATCTGTCATTTGCTGTAATCTTTAAGGTTATTTTCATGATTAATTAATAAGTCTGAGACAGATATATTATTTCTCAATATACGACTTCTAATTTCTTGAATTTTTTGGGTCTTGTAGTTCAAAGCTTTCATGTCTTGAAAGTATTTTCCCGTAATGATCATCTTAAAAGTACCTCAAATCATGTGAAATTGGAATATAGGATAATTATGATTGAATATCTCCTTTGATTTCAAATTTAAAATCATTATTCATTTTTAAACATTATGATAATATCTAATAATAACATAAGTTAAAGCATATCACTTGAAATAATACTTGCTTTTAGCAATTAGCAAAGTAATATTACAAACCGAATCAATATAACAAAGAGACAGTATATCTGATGACAGGTCTTTTTTTCTGCTGATCAAATTTGTAGTTTAATAATAGGTGCAAAAAGGGAGGATTTTGAAGAAACAAAACGGATAAACGTATATAATAAGGCAAAGACAAAATCGTGGTCCAGAGAAGAGCAATCGAAAAAAAAAATGACACACAAACTACTACACTGACAACGAAATCTTGAGCAGAACAAAACGAATTCTATGACACGAAGGAAAGTTTAGTTGCTCCGGAAGGGTAATCTGCTCCTGCTCGACTAGTGGCACCAAGCATATTACTCGTTGCCAAAGCCGGTAGTTGGAACAATCGGTGATATATTTGTATAAAACTTAATAGGTGCGGATCCAGGGGGCAAGGGGGCCCGGCCCTCTTTTGAAAATGCAAAAAATGATTTTAGCACTTGTTTTGCATGCAGGCTAGTATGTTTTGTCAGGTGCCCTTTTCCGAAAATCAGATCCACTCACGTTCGAGTATGTGTTTGCAAAAGTCTGGATCCGCCTCTGCTTAGACCTGTTCAAGCTTAACTTAATGCGGATCAACTTAAGCCAGTATACATGTAACCTGTTGCGATCACACTAGTGTTGGGTTGTGACTTAACTAAATACGGAAATCAAAAGACCATAAGTAACGTTACTAATAATGATGTCAGATTTAATCCACATTTGCGTTCTCACTGCAGTTTGATCTGGATTAACTTAATTCAGATTAAGTTAATCAGGATAAAACAAAATCTATTGTGAACGCAATCCATATTTACCTGAGTTTATCCGTATTAACTTTCTTAGTGTGAACAGGGGCTTAGCTGTAAATATGACAGTGGGAAAGGTCAGTTGTTATTCGGGAAAAACATCTTTTACGTTAAATCAAGTCACGACGACAACCGAAAATGTTCCAGAATGATGACATTGGGTTAAATGATTTTGACAATACCCTTGCAAACTAATAAAACGTTCTATTTCAAATTTATATGAAATATACAACTAAATGTGAAATTAAAATTGTTGACTTATAAATTTTGCTTTTTAACACATGAATTCATATTGTAGATCAGCATGATGAACAAATGTAAGTCTTGAATGAGATATTTTTACAGCTGATGTCTGAGGATATCAAACAAATATATCTTATCGATCCCAATTTTAGCCAAAAATATGGTGACATTATTTGTATTGCGCTCACGTTGTTATGTCTTACGCATTTACTATCTACTCAGATCGAAACCTTGAGTATTCAAGACGGATGATAAATACTATAAAACTTCTTCGGGTTGTTAAGATTATCACTAATACAGTTTAAGATCTTGCACTGCTTTGTACGATACAAACATTTGTATACTTGAATCGAGCTAATACTTGTATGTTCATTTACACACATACAGATTTGGGGCTCTCTGGCTTTCTTGAAAAAAAATCTTGAACATCACGATTCGATTGATATATTGTTGAAAGTTGCGCCAAACCCAAGTTCAATAATTATGTTGGCTACAAATCCATTTTTCACGTTTTTCGTCTGTGGTTTAATTGTGCAGATTCCTTAAGCATCTGACACATTCTTTGACATCTAACTTTTTTGTATCTCTCTTTATCTTAACCTGTTTCATTGCTCTTTTGCACAGCCATTTAAATTTCATTTAACGCATTTAAGTGTCACTAACTACTACCGTAAAGAAGACAACATATGGAGAAGTTCTTGTAATCATTCTACGCTAGTTAAGAGCATCGATTTATCTGCAATGGAAAAAAGAAATAAATATTTCAAGTTGTTGACTCGGCTTTCTTTGATTAACTTGGACTGTCTATCACGAACCAAAATTTAGTGTCTGTAACATAAATGATTAAAGGCTTAGGTTAACATATTGGGTTATCGGCTTTTTAATGTTCCAGTTAAGTTAATCAAGATAGGTTTAAACATTGAATTTAAAAGCACGAACAGTAGTTAGATAGGCAAGTTAACTGGACTAAGACTAAACTCTACCCTTTTTATTTTTTAAATATGAAATTTAAACATTAAAATATATTTTCTACTCATCATCAGATATAGAAAAAGGCTGAAGCTAAAGCTATACTTGTACCGTTTCTGGTCTAATTAATTTACTATAAAAATCATCATTGATTTCCAAATTAAAAAGGTCATCTGAAACAGGATTTATGTAATAAAGCTTACATATGTCAATATGCTGAATATATCCACCACAAAGAACAATTTTACAATTTATGAAAATACACATTAGTATAGTGTTGAATAATAAACTTCCTTTTATACCTGGATCCATTTATTGAACTTGTCTTTCTCGATCGTGAATTTTCCATTTTTTGACAGGGACTGCCTTAAGCCCCTTCGTATCGGGTTTACAGTTTACAAGTTTTTTTTTCTTTTTTTCCAGTTTGCACCATGTTATTTTACTTCAACAACCTGAAACTTAGTCTTACCTCGATAACTTTTGAAGCAAGCGACGATATCGATATCACAAGCTGCTAGCTAAAGACATATACGTATAGGTTTCAAAACGAGTGGGAACTATATCGCAGGTTATTAACTCAAGTTATCTTATCTCAAAGTTAATAATAAACGAGCTTTGGGGAGTTTATTATTATTTTGATATTAAATAACGAGAATTAAGAAGCGATATACAGCTCCTACGAGGTAGCTAATGACATAAGTTTGAAATTGGAAGATATATTTGACTAGGTCATTACTAAAGCAGTAAAAACACATGAAAAAATTATTGTGTCGTGCTTTAATTTGATATGTGATTTTTCTTTCAAATAATGTATTAAAAACTGAAACTTGACTACATTCTGTTAAATTTAGTGCCACCTTATTTAAAACTAGTTTACAAAAACTAAGTAAAACTTTCTGTAATCGATAGAATCTTTGTTCTTTCCTAGCCTTCCATCTCTTTTACATTATTACATTTACCTTTTATTGTGTGTGCATTCGAACTTTTTTCTTTTTCAGGAATTCAGAGTTTGTATTACATACAATACAAATACAGGTTTTGTATAAGTATAGGTGGCCAGCTCTTGGTAGATGATACATCTTGTGACTCTGGTTCACTAAAATATTCCTCTTCTGATGATGTGTTGACCATCGACTCTAGTGGTTTAGTTTCTATTGGACATGTTAACACAGGTATGTAAAATATGTCTTATTACAACCAAAACATCACGGTCATATACAGTATAATCCTATCGACTTTTGACAAAAATTTCATTTATTTGATCACTTCGATTTTTACACAGTCGATTAAATTTGGTTTTGCATCATTTTGGAATGCCCAAATTACTTTAGAACAAATGCCTTAACCGTGTTTCTTTATATTTCAATGCAACGTTTTTCATCTCTTTATCGGTTATATGAGTATAATTTCATTAGTTCGCAAGGAATAACAGAAAACGACCATCGCTTAGAATTTTGGGTTTTGGGTATATATTGGTCTAAAAATGGCAATGTCCTATCTAGTAATGCGGATTCGTAATTCATTTTTATAAATGCAAAAATAAAAATAATCTAACAGATTTTTTATTTTACTGCTTTCTAAAGATAAGGCCCTAAACTGCAAGAGTCCAGAATATGCATTTTGGCTTTGAAGCTTATTTTGAATATTGTCTGATCTCGATAGGTCTTGTTAACGTGTACTTGGTAATGCTTACCGTTAATGTGTCAACGATATATATTATTTCATTAGTTCGCAAGAAATAGCAGAAAACGACCATCTCTTACCATTTTTGGAGGTTAAAAACACAATTAACTATATATATTTCTGATTAGATTCCAAGGATCAATAAGTAGAAAAAAATGAATTTTCTTTAGCTTTCCGATTGATTTTTAATTATAAGGGAGTTTAAGAGGCAATTAAAATTAGTCCAAGTTGCATTGAGAAATAATAATATTAACCTTCACAGAAACAACATTAAAGAGCTACAACTGTAGAATTTCAATTCGATTTCGATAGTTAGTTTATTTTTTCAGTGGATGTATATTGTTTGAGAATTCTTTTATCTGAGTGAAATCTCCGCTTACAAATTTATTAGAATTTCTATTTTGTTTTTTGTTAAATTTAAATAACGATTGTGCAAGATTTTTTACTTAATTTTAGAAAATATTTGGTCACATATCTATATTCTGCCAGTACTTTATTTTGGCATTTGCATAATACCTTGTTTTTGTTGGTATTCCTAATTCGTTTTTAAAATAAATCAAAATGACGCGTTTTGATTGATGTCTTAGTTAATAAGAACCGTATATATTATCAGTT
>JARWCS010218109.1:0-13729 GCA_034783895.1 Geukensia demissa | reverse complement strand
AAATCCCCTTTTGGACCCTCCTTAAAAAACGGTCGAGGCTAGATCACCCAAAACCAATCCCAACCTGTATTTTATATAGGGTATCATTGTGTTAAAATTTGAAATGGACCCAAATAATAGCACTAAAGTTATTGAACAGAAACCTAACATGCCCATAACATAATACGATAACAAAATTTTTGCGGTCGTATAAAAATTAAATATTTCTAACATAAGAAGTGTAAACACTTCAAAGTCATTTGGTCAGACACTTAAAGTTGTTAGCATATAGAATAATATATGTAAATACTCATGTGAGACCAACTGTATCGTCTAACTTACTCAAGTGAGACCAACTGTACTGATCATGTTGATTACAAATAAAATGTATTCTGACCAGGAAATAAATTATTTTAAGGAAAATTTGGGGAGTCAAAAATTTGCCCCTCCTCATTCTTTTTTCTAAAATTTTAGGGTCCCTTTTTAATACCACTGCAAATAATTGTGGTCTTAATATTGAATAGTGCTGTTGTCGTTGTCATTTGTTGACGTCACTAGAGAGGTCTTTGAAGGGGAAAAGGAATTTTTCTAATTATTTATTGCAAGTAATCTTTTTTTTGTCAAACCTGTATTTTAACCACTGGGTTGTTGCCGCTGCTGGTGGACCAGAGCTCTCGGAGTGTATTCAACAGCTGAGTTGTCAGCCTTGTCTGGCATGAAATTTATTGAAGAATATTTTACAGAAAGCTGCATTTATTCAAAGTCTAAACATGGAAAATAGATTGTTTTGGATTTGAGTACTTCTCTCTTGGATCTGAAGTTGGACTTCCTATATTTTCGAATTAATGCTACTGATGAGAGGTTACTCATTGAAATGTATATAATAGCATTTAAAAATTCACTTTATTTATTCAACATTAGTAAACCTTATTTTCCTTGTATTCTCCACCACCTCATCAGTAGCATTAAAACCAAAATACAGGAAGTCCAAACTTAGTCAAAGAAATACTCAAATCCAAACAAATCGAAATCAGAAGCCAAATCTAGACAAATACTCATTGCAATATATTTTGAAGTCTCTATTACACCAGCAGTCGAGGCATTGACCCAGTGATTTCAAAATACAGGTTTACCAAACTTAAGAAATAATTCTTGGGAGCCTTCAATAATGAACCAGAGTCCATAACATAATGTAAGCTGTAAAAGGCCCCCAAAATACAAAATGTGAAACTATTCATAAAAAATACAACAATCAACCTTATCTATGGAAAGGATGGGGAAATTAATCTTTCTGAGGTTCAGTTTAAAATTTGTATAAATAGTCTATTTTAAGATGAACAAAGCTGCCTGCATGTTTACTTTTCTGTAAAAAAAACCCTGACCATCAGTTAAAATCCATTCAAATTATTGGTTAAAGTATGTTTACTGAGCTGAGTCTTTCACTTTTTATTCAATTAGAAAAACCCCTAGGAAGAATCTTCATAATTCATAAACGCAACAGAGAAAAAGTTGCGGTATCTTTTGTATATATCGAAGTCTTTATACATATTCTAAGTTTTTCTCCTCTCATATGGAAAATTAAGAAATTTTGTTGTTTTCCATTATAACAATTTTTGCTCACAGGATTTGTGAATTTTAGAACATGTAAAATATTTCGATAGATTTTATATCTGTTGACATATATTATGCATTATATCAGAAAAATTCATCTTAATGATACCAGAAATGCAAGAATTTAGATGTCGTCGGAACTTTTAATTTTTCACAAAAAATAAGCAATTTTCAAATGAGCAGAGGGCAAACAATGACACCTGTAATACTTCAAACACCGAATTCTATTGCCAGTAAGATAGTTAAATATAATTCTAAATTTCCTTTTCATATTTTGTTATTGCTTTAAGAAATAATAGCCAAAACATGAGAGACTCAGTTCAGTAAAACAAACTATAAAATCATGTTATCACAGGACAAAGTTACCTTCTGTGAACACAACATTTTACTTCAAATCAAAAACAAATAAGTCTGTAAAATTGTTTGACCTAATTTCTCATGAAACGGATGACTTTCCCCTCTAACTATCAATTTTATCCAAAGAAAAATGAAAAGGGACCAAATATAATACAACTATCATCCAATACAAACAATGGAACACATTCATAATAATAGGATGGGAGGGGTTGCAAGTCTAGAATCTATAATTCACAGTGCATATGTTTACATAGATTGTTTGTTATAACATATAAAGTCAGTTTTAGTTTTACACATAATTGCTGTTACAAAGTTAAATATTTACTCAGTTGCATTGGGATGTCTGTTCACTACAGATTTTCAATACTTTCTACAAAATAAACTAAATTTTGGACGAACCAAAATGCTGATATGAAGGTTCATTCAATGGGACTTAAGATGTAATGGTAAATAAAGAAATTCAGGAAAATGAAATTCAGGCAAAAACACCAAGGTGAAAATTAAAGATGCAATCAACAATACCATATTTCGTCCTTATAACCTTTCAAAAACTAAAAAACCATAGGGTAAATATTAAACTCAGTTTATCTGTGGTGGACATGTTGGACAGCAATGGGATCACTGAATACAATTTTTTTAAATGCATTTCCTAAGGACTGTTCTGTTAACAAATCATAACTTTGGTGCAGGACAATCATATGATCATATTTGTAATATTACATTTAATTAAAAACATGATTTTTTGTAAGATTACCAGAGTTCCAGCTAATAACCAAAAAAAAAATTTAACAACTATATTATACAAAGTTGAATGGTAAGAAATACAGAAAATCTGCTGACATACTACTGACAGCATGAGACAAATTAAAAAAAAATATATGTTAAAATCACATGAAAAATAAAATTTCTCATCTTCTGCAAAAATTGCCTTTTATTTAATCCTTTGACTAATTTCATATAAAAAAAGTAAAATCTACAAAAAATGCTTGTAATAACTAAATAGGAATTTTACGTTAGGAAAAAAAACCATCAAAATTGGTTGAATAATAAATTTTTTTTTCACATTATGCAAAATTCACTTTTTTGCCAAATATCAGATTAAAAATAAGGAGTAGGTTAACTACAGCTGTAATTTGGCCCAAAATTCAATCATGTTCATTAATTCCCAAACATCACTTCTACTTTTGAAAATGATAATATTTAAGCAAAAAATCATTGTATTCTGCAAACATCATTTGATCACAAACTATAAGAAAATTGAGATTTTCAGTAAAATATCGCATTTCATGCAATTTCTAAATAGTTTTTTTTTCAAGAAAACAATGGCTGCACCTCTTGACCAAAAATGTTTTGAGATAAATAGTTGTATTAAGATAAGATAAATGTCTCAACAAAAAATTATTTAGGTTGATATATGCTGCTCAAGTCAACTAGGTCAAAAATACATACAAAAATGACTAAAAATCGGTGAAAAAAATTGGGTGATCCTTACATAAGACAATTCATATAAGTATTCTTTATTTCTTCTATATGAGGTGAATTTGTCTTAAAGAACCTAGCAATATATAATTTGTGAAAGGAGTAGCAGATTAGAAATTATTGCCCCTCTTTCAGCATACTGCAAGTCAAAATTGAAGTAAGAGTTTACGCTATTGAATTCATGTGAAAATAAAATAGGAGGTACAATATACTACATCTATTGACAAAGAATATGTGAAATTTGTGTAATTTCTATAAAGTGGTTATGGAGGAGTAGCAGATTAGAAATAATACCCCACTTTTTCCCTGCATTTTGCAAGTAAAAAATGCAACCAAATAACAAATGATGTGCAACACTACCTATATTGGTAAGGATTCTGTTAACATTTTGTTCATTTTTTTTAATGGTTTAAAAGGAGTAGATTAGAAATTGGTGCCACACCCATTTCCAGCAAATTTGCACAAAGAATTTACAGCACTGAATTCCTTGGAAAATAAAATTGGAGGTACAATACTACATCTATATATAAAGAATATGTGAAAGTTTGTTTAATTTCTATGGAGTTGTTAAAGAGGAGTAGCAGATTAGAAATCGTACCTCCATTTTTTACTGCATTTTACAAGTCTAACTGCAGCAAAATTTTGGGAAAAATAAAATATGGGGTGCAACAATACATCTCATAATAAAGAATCTGTGAAAGTTGTGATGCCGCCCAAGACAATGCCAGTTGACACAAAGCATATACAAGCAGACAGAGTGATCCCTATGTCATCGTAAGGCCACACAAAAAGTATGTGATATGTCCTACCAAAACATTTTTTTTTATATTTTGCTGCAATAATTCAGTCCAACATAATCTTTTTTAGTTGAATTTCAAGGCCAAAAAAACAAATATTCTCCTTTGTTGACACAATACCAAAAGCTATCGCTGAGAAAAATGAAAAAAATTAACCCAACAAATTGGATGAAAATAAAAATTTCTCATCTCCTGCAAATTCGCATTTTCTTACTCTTTGACCCATTTTATAGAAATATCAGTTAACGTTACAAAAAATGCTTGAAGTAACTTTTGTTGCATTTTTCGTGAAGAATTATTTTTAAAAAAATGTGGACACAAAAATGTCTCGCCTGTATATGCAGCTTTGACCCTATAAACGTCTGGACACAATAATTTTCTAATCTAAATATTCAGCAAGTAATACCACCAAGACATTTAAATAAAACAAATCAATAGTCAGTAATTGAAAACATGATAAAGAAGGCGAGTTATTGCTGATCAATTATGAAACTTGACTGAAGTTGATGAACCATGAAAATGAGGTCAGGGACATAAGAAACATGGAAGACTGTCATGTACTCCTAACAAATAAATAAGCACATCCAATACTGTTGACCTACAACTTTTTTATAGTGTTTACTAACTGGCTGTTTCTGTATTGGTCCTGGTATAGATTTGAGGTTATCAGTATTGGCCAAGTAGCCTTTTAAGCCCAAGGGCCAATACTGCTGACCGAGAATGTATATACCAGGAACAATACAGAAACAGCCTTTCATATCAATTTAATCAAATAATCTAACTGGTCTGTAAGACAAGACCATATTTATACTATTAGGGCCAAATGAAAATATTTCAAGGGACAGATGGATCATTATAGATTATTACATTTCACTTTCTCTATCAAACTGTGGATCATCCAGAGACCCGAATATCGGTCAAGAGCTTCAGCCTGAGGGACGATATTGGTCGAGGAATGATACCAGGATGGAATTGGAAGGTGACAACTTATATCTTTTTAACAAATATTTTGTCCATAACTTGTTTTAACTATACAATAAAATAAATGAATACATTTTAATAGTAAAAATGGAACATTTTTATTACCTGTCAGTACAGCCAAAAACTACAATAAAAGTGATGTCCCATTTCTTTCAGATAGCATATGAAATGGATTAACAATGTAAAATCCATATCAACCCTGGTATCAGCCCTGAAGGCATAGTTTGGTTCCATAATAGACATGCAAAAAAGACCTTATCTCTATTAAATATGTGATAAATCAATGTATCACATATTTAATAGGAATAAGGTCTAATATGCATGTCTTAAAAAAAAGTTGTGTTAATCAAAACAAATTATGGACAAAACATGTGAAAAATAGATCATTACATGTTCCTTTCCATAACAACCCTGGTATTTTCCCCCAACCAATATCGTCCCTCCGGCTATAGTCTCCCAGGCTGACACTGGGGTCTCAGGATGATACCCGAGTTGATATGAAAAGAGGCATGTAATAATCTATAATTATTGCTTGGGGATGAATTTTGGTATTAAAACAAACAATCTATATAGGAGGAAAATTAAAATGGTATCAGTCAAGCTAAATTTAACAAGTTAGGCCAGATTTTTAAATATTATTTAATGATAGAAAATATAAGAGATGAACACCATTTACGAGTTATCAATAAAGCAAATGATTGGATAAAATATTTTTTTGTTGTGTGCAAGTATAGCCTGACTACTGGGTTAGTAGTGTTAGTATATTATTCTTACCAACAACATCATTTCTCAAATCAACCCAGGGGTCCAATCCGTACTGGATAAGGTCCTCTGTAAACAACATGCAGTGTAACAACATCAAATGTAAACAACATGTAAACTTGTTGTATATATAACGAGTTTGTTATGTGAAATCAACAACAACTAAATAGGAAAACTGCAAAGGAAGCACTGTGAATGGATACCAATTTCTATGGTTTTTAAATACAATACTGGTTTACAGTACAGACATTAAAAATTTGTTGAATATATGATTTTTGTTGGGTACTGGTATCCGACCAAATATCACCAAGGACCATTTCATGGTTTTATGGGGGTTTTAAGAACAGATAATTCTTAACTTAATGTCCAAATTTGGACATCAGACTTTTCATTTTTTTCCCCTAAAATTCAATCACTTGGTTGTTTACAAAAACATATGGTGGCAAAAATTGGTACTTGGAAAGATCTGGTTGGATAACAGTACTGAGTATGGTTTTAATGTAAATTAAAATCCATGAAAATTGGTACCATATGAAGAATACTAATTTGACATGTAACAACAGTAGATAGGGAATAACAGTTGACAACATATATAATTTGTACTGCCCACAAATGTTGTTGGGTAAACAAATCAAGATTTTTATAGAATTTTTGGCTATTAAGACCAATGTTCTAGTACCAATGTAATTTTATAAAGACTATAATTTTCTGAATTACAATGATCTAGATTCAGCTTAAGTTAAAATCATCGAGGCAAAGAATAAGTAGTCAAATGGCAGACTCAGTAAATCGGAGATTTTGTCCAATAAACGAGATAAATATAGGACAGTGAAATTGAGTTTGATGTTTATTATGTCTATTCTCTCAGACAACAATCAACATTAAACAGTCAGTCTATTGTTCTAAAAGTTCACATTCAAAAATACTAGGTGGAAAAGGACTTCTCTACTTTTTAGTCAATAATGTACAAAGATTGAACAAAATTTAGACATTAGTTAAATTTTACAATGAAACATTGTGAAGTGTTAAAACTCATGCAAAACTAATTGTGAAAACCATGCAAACAGAAATTTGTCATTCAAAATGCACAAAAAAACCTAATACACTCATGACAGATAGTATCTTCCAGAAACATAATTGATGACAATATTTCAAACCAGGCCTATTCAAGTGGGTGTAATTTATTATTTGTCTTTTCATTAATTTTCCAGAGAACACTATATATTTGAAATGACACTGTTAAGTATAGTCCCAGAGTTGAAGACATTTATTCAATGAAGGTTTTGATATTCAGATATGATCCTCTTGTCAGATATTCTAACTCCTCTGAGGTTTTCAAATAAAATTCAAAGCATCAAATGTTTGGCCCAGTAACACATCAGTTTTCTTTCCATTACCCACAGTCTTTTTTTTTCAGTAAGCCTTTTTTCCCCTAAAAATCACTATTTTTTTAATGTCTGCAAAATTCTTCTAATATAGTACATTATACCTTATAAATAGAATTAAATAATTTCATGCATATTAATCATATCTTATGTCAATATGTTTTTATAAACATTTCATAAATTAATGTTTTCTTTTTTCCAAAAGTGAATAGTACTTCGGTGAAATAATCAATAAGGAGAGCTTACACCAAAAAATGTTAATGGGATATATAAAGATGTGGATTTTGTCTTTCTGGAATATATTCTTTTAAATACTTTATGTGTTGTGTCACTAAAACATTTTGTGGAAAAAAAAAATTCTCTTTGAATTCCCTCCAAAATTTACTATATTTTTAGATTTTTTGCAATTGTAACAGATATTGGCCAACTTTGAGAACAAAAATCATGAAAAAAAACATAATTACCGGTAGGAACCAATGTTTATTTTCTGAAAAAGGTAGTTTAGCATTAACTGAAATGGTTACATAAATATCATCAGAAAAGATTCAGAATTTGGCAAATACAGGGGCAAAAATGGGCCCTTATCATATCTTGTGGTTTCAACCCAACTGAATAAATGTGTCCTTTCAAATCTTTCATTTAAAATTCTTATGGTCAAAAATATTAAAAGATAATGGGTGGCTAGTTAACATATACAGCGAACTATCTGAGCATCAAAAGGGTTTTCCTTTTAATCAGTTTTGGAGATATTAAGCCTTTAAAAGTGTCAATGCCACTGTCCCTTCAGAGTAATATTACCTATGTGTTGTTTTTTTTTTTGGCAAATAAAAAACTTTGTCAAATGTGAAAATGGTCTTATTTCGAAATAAGCAGTGAAATAAATTTACGATATACTGCTACAGATTATTCTTAAGATTTATTTTTTTATTGTTTAATTTTCAGGTCATTCATAAATGCTTTTTAAATTGCATTTTTTTTGTATCATATTCCTGCATTTTGTGTATAACAGGGAAACATTAATGAAGCTTTGATTGATGACTAGTGCATATCCTTTGGACACCTGTAGAATTTCTACAATTACTGTAGGTAATGTTTATTCATTTCATCATTTTTATTTTATTGTTATTGTTAATAAATATTTCCTTTACCTATTTACGATTCACTGTTACTTGCTTCAGCTGTCACCACTAAAGGGGAGGTATTTTGAAAAGCCAGAAAAATATGTTTGTACCTATGAAGGTGCCAATTTCAAAATTACTGTATATACATATTCAGAATCGAAATAACTCTTGAGAACCATACTTAAATAGCGTTTTAACATGGGTTGTCATAATATTTGTGATATTTTACCACCTCGCTACCGCTCTGTGCAAAATATTCACGAATATAGTAACAACCAATGTAAAAACGCTAATAAAGTATGGCTCCAAAGAATTATTTATTAATTAACAGTGTCCATACCATTAAAGTACTAAAAATAAAACCAAAATAATATCACAATATCACAGCCCTAGCAACATTTCACTCAGGTTTTTTTTGTTTTTTCGATATATTTTTCAAGAAACCGGTAGATGTTTTACCTCCAGATAGTTCACCAGATTCTGGTAGTTGTATAGCCACACCAAAACCGCCTAGTTTGACTGGTGCTGAGTTTTCTTTAGATGCAAGTAATACACAATGTGGTTTTAAGTCTCGATGGACAATGTTGTTAGCATGACAGTACCTCACAGCTTCCAATATCTGTCTCATGTAATGGCTGTAACAGAAAGAAATCAGTAGAACTTAAACCTTCAAATATCTGTCTCATGTAATGGCTGTAACAGAAAGAAGCCAGAAAAACTTGGCTTTAATTATTTGTCTCACACCTGAAAAAGAAATTGAAAGTCACATCTTCAACAAAATTGTTCCATGTAATGGCTGTAATAAAAAGAGATCAGAAAAACTCATCTTTTTTAATATCTGTCTCAAATAGTAGTTTTAATAGAAAGAATTCAGTAGAACTAGATACTACACATATCTGTCTCATGTAATGGTTGTAATATATGTGTCAGTGTAATGACTGAAACAGTAAGAGAAATTCACACTCATATATATTTCCCATGTAATGACAGAAATAGAAAGAGAAACTAGTATCCTCAAATATATGTCCCATGTCATGACTGTAATAGAAACAAACAAACTTGTAGCTTCAAATATTGTAGGATTTAATAGTGTCCGCCATGAAATATTGTCCACTTACACAATTGTTCCCTATGATAAAGTCCGAGGACGGAATAAAACACATTGATGACTGTGAAATATTGTCCTCTTGGTTTTTCCTAAGAAATATATAACAGGAAAGGACACTTTTTTGGCTTACATTTATGTATAAATGATTTTTTATTTGGGGCGATTTTGAGCTTTTTACAAGCAGCAGTATTCAACCCTTGTTGAAGGCTTTTTGGAGAATTTTAGATTTGTGAATTCCCTGGATTTTTTTTTTAGGTTAAAGTGCAGTCTCTCTGATGTTTATCCCACATCTTTTCATTTTCATAAATTGTCAATTTTATAATTTTTCATTGACCAAAACAGTATATTTTTATATTATCAGTAAAGCTTAGGCTTACAGATCATGATAGTAAAATACTGGCACTTGATAATGGTAACGTAAAAATTAGCTGTGTGATATTGCCAAAAACTAGAAAAAAATTAGTAAATTTCGAAAGGTTTTGATAAAATCTCATCTGTTTTAGTACATCTTCCAGTTTAAATGATTTCAATTATTACTGGCAAGAAAATACTGATTGAAAAGAATGACAAACTAATTGTCCCTCTTCACCTAAAGGTCCCATTAGTGATACACATATTTCAAAAAATAACTAAATAATTGATGTACTTAAATTCTAATGGTACAAGTTCTTTCTTAAAAATATTTTATTCATTTAAAAATTGATTTTAGAGCAATTTGCTCAGAAGTTCTCGTGTTTGAAGAAAATAAAATGAAGCAGATTAGATACTGTCACATAAGTACAGTCAGCCATGTTATATAAAGTGAATTTAACCAATTAACATGCAGATCTTCTTTAAAATCCATCAGTTCTGCATCATACACAAATTGCTTGTAAATCAGTTCGAACTGTCTGTGTAACAAGTTCTTTTCTTCTAGAATATTTAAAATTCTTGTGTTGTGCATTTGATAATCTCATCTTAACAGAATGAAAAGCACAGTAGATGAAGCACTTGTTAAGAATAAATTGAAATGCAATTGTAAGAAATAATGAAAAAATCGGGGTATAATCTGATTGTCTCAGACTGTTGTTCTCTGATTAAACCCCCAGACTAAGCAAATACAAAGCAATTACAGAAATTTGATTTTTTTATTGGTTTTACGTTTTATCAATGTCAAAATATCATAAGTCAATAAAACTCATACAAAACACTCATAACTTATTCTTCTTCAATAATTAAAGATGATAGGGGTCAGTGAAGACAATTATATCTATAGAACTGTATAAACAAATCATGATACTGTATTGTGACTTAACAAGGAATGAATGGAAATAATTACGCTGCAAAGAAATTAATCTGGTTTAAAGCAGTCTGTACTGAAAACCAGTCCAACTGCAAATGGAAAAGGAACCTCACATATTGACCATGTTAAAATAAGTTAGATGAGGGAATTTGCCCAGGTTCATGATAACTTCTGAACTAAACTAGACTCAGTCATGAGACTCCATGAAACCTGTTCTGAGTATTGTGTTTGTTTATCTGTTTTCTTCGATGGAAGAAATCACACACACTGACAACTTTGCTTATTGGGCTCACTAAGACACTAATAAAAATTTCTTCAACCTCCAAAACAAGTTTAACTTTTTAAACTTTTCTGTGCATAATGGATAAATTTTGATACAGAAACTAACTTTAGTTGCATCTTCTTAACTTTTGTTGCATTTTTCATAAGGAATCACTTGAAACAAGCCCCGTCAAAATTGGATGAGAAATAAAAAAAAAAAAAGTTTCCAAATTTAGTGAGTTCCCATTTTCAACCCTGTAAATCTAAGTAACGGTGAGAGATGGGTCATGGCGCAATAAGCTAATTAAGTTCGCTTAGTCAATGAGAATACAAAGAAAAAAATCATTAAAATCAGACAAGAAATAGTTTATATCAAAATATAAGAAAAATCCCTTTTAGTCCCTCCCCTAAAAATGGGTAGGGCTAGCTTGATCCCCACATTCAATACTATCCTTAATCTAGTACCAAAAATCAATGTCCCAAAATATAAAAAGTATCGGTTAACGAGAAGAAAAGTTATTTTGCAGAAACCAACCTGTACACAGACAGCAATGTGGACAGTCATGTGCAATTTTTGTTATGTGTTAATTTTTGTTGTTTTTTAGAACATGTTTTCTCTTCCTTTTTGTCGATTTTTGTTGATCTTAGGAACCTACCTGGTACATGTATTTTAATTGCTGTTTGAATTTTTGATGTCTTCTGAGCACCTGCATTTGCTTGCTATGTCAGAATTGTTGTTGATGTTGAGAGGCTGCTTTTACTTGCTATGATTGAATTTTTGCTGTTCTTGAGCATCTGCTTTTGCATGCAAGACATCTTGTTTTCAGTGAGAATTGGCTAAGGCTCACAAAGTATAAATCCTTGTAGAGAGCATGCTTTCACTCTGTGTGAATTTTGTTCAAGAAAGCCTGCTTTAGTCCAATAAGTGTGAATTTTTGTTTTCAGGAAAGCCTGCTTTCACTTGCCAGGTATGAAATTTTGATGTTATTACAGCCTGCTTTTCTTAAACAGTATAACATTCTTGTTCTTGAGACCCTGCATTTACTTTTAATGAATGAATGGTGTTCTTAAAAGCCTGTTTTCAATTGCTATACGTGAATTTTTTATAGTTCTTAACTGCCTGCTTTCACCCCTTTGTTTGACATTAAAGTCTCGCTATGTACAGTATTGTGCCAAAAGTGAAGATAATTTACAAAATGTCCCTTTTATTTCATATAAATTCACATTTTTTCAAAACATTGTAATGTAGTCATTTCTTATCCTATATTGATAAAATTTTCATCAATAAACAGCAAATTGTAAACAGTTTTACTGTTTATTTGGATATAATTTTCTGACATTCATTTTTTGAGAATGAATGATTTAAACACAGAACTGAATTTTCAATGTCACTTTCTACTATATAAGTAAGTATAATTGTGACATTATTTTTTTTCTTTGTGTTTGCAAAGCTGATTTTGGAACACCACAAAACAAATAATATTTTCCAAATAAACAAATAAACTGTTTGCAATTCTCTGTTTGGTGATGAAAATTTTATCAAAATTGGATAAGAAATGTCTTCAAAATATTTTTTTGAAAAAATGTTGTTTTATATGAAATAGGGAAATTTTGAAAATAATCTTCACTTTTGGCACAGTACTGTATGACTTTATGACTATGTTAATCTTGATAGTCTCCCTTTGCTTCCTATTTAGGGAATTTTTTTCAGCCAGCATTACCTTGCTAGTTTCAATTTTTGCAGGTTTTAAAAGCCTTCTTTCATTTGCTTTGTGTGAATTGTTTGTTGTTCTTAGTGCCTGATTGGTATCTGGGAGATTCTGTTGTTATAAAAGCTCTTTTGATAAAAAAAGTATGAACTTATTTGTTCTTAATAGGCTGCAAATGCTATGGGTGAATTTATATATTAAAAGTTGCTTATGCTCACAAAGTATAAATGTTTGTTGACCTGGAGGACTACCTTCACTTGCTATTTATATTTTCATTCTTAAGTGCTTGCTCTCTGCTGCAGTAAATATATTCTAAGTTTAATGTCAACCACCCTCGTAGGTTTTAGAAAACATCTAAAAAAATTTTAAAAATCGTACGGTTCCATCGGAACCTGGTGTCTCGCCTGCTCTAAGCATTGCCAGTATATGAAGTATTCTATATTGATTTTTTTTTATAATTTCAAAATTTAAGTCTGTATGATATAAATATGCCCTTAATGGAAGCTCCCTGGTAAGATTCATAAATATCCATAAGATTTGACAAAGCTATTGAAATTCAAAAAATTTTAACCCGAGGGTTAACCAAAATTTAGAAAAAAAACAGAAGTCCAATTACCAGTCAAATATGTAAAACTTGGGGGAAAAATTTTGCAATTTTATTCTGAAGGATATATTTTTCATATAGAGAAGCACTTGAGCCACTTTCCACAATATCTTATAGTATTTGACAAAGCTTTACCAATTTGAAAACGGAGGTGCTTCGCAAGCACATAATACGACCGCAGCACGTTGAAATGTGAAAGGTGGACAAAAGATCTTCTGGGTAAGTGTGGACACAGTATTTTGCTTGACACAATAATGTGTTGGACACAGTAATGTGCTGGACACAGTAAAGTT
>JARWCS010217670.1:0-11651 GCA_034783895.1 Geukensia demissa | reverse complement strand
TCCTGGCAACTGTTAAGAGTTTCTCAACCAATAAAATTTTCAAAACAAACGAAGGCTTACAATTCCAACTGTGTCCTTGTTGTTCTTGGGTTGTGAAGAAGAACACAAACCCAAAAGCTAGACTTAACTTCATGCAAAGCACCCTTTTGGATCCACCCCCATCAGACATGCAGGGGCCAAAAACAGGAAGATCAGTTCAACAACATGAATTTCTAGTTACATTTATGGACTAAATATGCCATATAGTAAGAATTTAAGATACCAGTCAGTATAGAAATATATGTAATGAGAATATTACCTTGCTTTGCTTTTTCAATTCCAAATGATTAATGAATCTAAGTTAATCCCACTTAAGTTAAGATAAACAGAAAGTTCTTACATTCCTTCTTATAAATGCTTTTTAGAAGTTCTATCCTAATAAATTAGCCAAACATTTTGACAAACCTAATAATAGTTTCTATAGATGGCAGAAAGATGTGTTATTACCGATAATTCAGTCAAGTATGTCTTCTTAAAGATTTAAATCTTTGTTTAACACCTTTATTAGCGAATTGCATGAGTTACGGTTTTAATTTAAGTGTAACATCTAAGAAACTATGAAATAACCGTATCTTATGCCATGGCTAACAAGCCAGCAATACTATTTGATTTATTCATATAATGTTATCGTAACATAAATTTAATGGATTAATCAATATATATTTAATTTTTCATAAGCCCTGAAGTGGATTTAAATCTCTTAACATATTCATATTATGATACAAAACCCTATAATAATTGCACTGAATTATATTATACGTGCATGTTGAGTTCTTTTTCATGATCAACCTATATAAAATAATTCATTGGATTCGGTATAATAAATTTCACTAGAAATGAATTTTCACTTGACATTTGAAGAAAATTTATATCAAAAATGACATGAATATGCAAAAGAATATTAATAAAACCACAGTAAAATATTTTTCATTTTTTTCTCTCTCAAGGGAGACAATTCCAATAAGTTTTATATTAGTAAAATCAGCAATGGTATAGAGAGACCACTTAACACTTACAAATGAAAGATTTATTGCCCTTATCTGCTATTTTTATATAACATGTCATTGAAAATCATATTTTTTTACAACTGAGATAATTCAATATTCGATTTCGAGCCTTGGTGAGAAATTTGAATGTGTAACTATCAAGATTGTTGAAAATATGATTATTAATGTTTTAACAATATTCCTGAGAATTCGCTTATTCTTCAATGGACTAATTTTGCCAATTTAAGTTATAACATTAACGAAAAACCTGGTAGAATAGTGACCTCGTCAATTCAAATCTTCTAAACTGTATGTGGTATTGATAATCATTACACACAGGTTGATATCACTTTTCGGTTGAAAGGCGTGAAAACCACAAAACAATTAGAAAAACACTAGTCTCAGTCAAAGGTTGAAAATTCCTCAAGTCCAAAGACCAAAGCCATACTGTTTTGCCTTAAAGGTTTGAAAAGAAAGTGCAAAAAAGTCACAGTGAGGCTTGGTGTGGTTCAAAACAACTTCAGTGCTTAAAAGATTGAAGCAAGGTCTAACACAAAACAATTAAATATCTACAGATGAGCTTTTGATACCTGAGTCATACATCAATATATATCATTTGAAATTGCAAGATAATGGTGTTCATTGATTTGTGTGTTAATTGATATAGGTGACATTTTGCCCATTTTGACCCCAATTGATCTTGAAAATGGTAAGAGATTTAAAAAAAATAATAATATTCTTAATACATGTACTGAAAAATCTCATTAATCTAATAAAAAAAAAACACCAAAATCAGATGATGAAAATAAAGATTTCTTATCTCCTGCAGAATTGCCTTTTAACCCATTGATCTCCTTTACAAAAATTTAGTAAATGCTACAAAAAATTTTTGTTGCTTTTTTCATAAGGAATAATTAAAAAAGCACATGTAATAGATAGGTCATCGTGCATTTTGTTCATTCAATTAGCTAAGTCATGGAGCATACATAAAAAAAACCATTAAAATCATACAAGAAATAGATTACTTAAATAAAAATATAGAAAAAACCCCTTTTAGTAGCTCACAAAAAACCTGAGGTATTAGATCAACATCAATCCAAAACTTCATCTAGTACCAAAAGTCAATGTCCCAAAATATTAAAAGAATTGGTTTACTAGAACAAAGAAACCAACCTATCTACAGATGCCAACCCCAATGCTGATGACAGCCCAGAAAGCAATGCTGATGACAGCACCATATTATAATAAAACCTCAATTTTTGCAGTCATATAAAAATCAGAGAGCAGTTAAACGAACTAGGAGAGGAGATAATCATATTGTGTTTGAACAATAGCAGAGCCAGTAAACAGACATTTGCGACAGTAAAATCTTAGATTGACATCTACAACTATTCAAATACAATACAGTTTTTCCATTTTCATGCAATCACCTTCGAACACTTAAAATGTAGAATTTAAAATATTAAAAACCTAATCTGGGCCTGCATTGTAACACTGTCAATAGTTCTGACTGTAGATTGTGTATTTTATGGATGATGACATCTAATCCTTTACATATGCATTTGAATTTATTGCAAAAATAAACATCTCTCCTTTTTGCAAAGAGGTCATAAAAACTCAATTATGATAAAAAAAAGAAGAAAAAACATGGATATTAGGCCTAATGCATGAGGTAATTACACTTAAACAAATCGATTACACAATAAATTTACACAATTAATGAAGATACTGCAGACAAACTTCCAAAATATGGTCATTCATCCAACTCAATACGATAGCTCCAAATACGAATTTCTTTTATTTTATTCTAAATATTCAATTTTTGCTATAATATTCATTAAATGATATATACTGGCATATGTTCATTAATCAAAGCAGCTATCGGTAATTTACTTAGACCAAATTCAAAATTACTTAGACTAATTAATACATTGAGCATATTTGTCTGAACTTGACAAAAACATTTATTACAATTAAAATGTTAAAAAGAGAAATATTTTTGAAGTTTTTTTTCAAAATCAATAACTGTTTTGTCTACCGCAAACAATGTCTTTCATCTTGTTTGCTAAGAAACATGGACTGTTAAAGATTATAAAGAATAAAAGGCCCTGAAAGGGGCTCCAAGAAGGTACCCCCAAAGGTCACATTTAAGAGTGACCTCAGGGCACTTTAAGGCATTTGAGACAGGTTATAAGCGTTATTAAAAGTTGTAACTTGAATATTAAATAATTTAAATAATGCAGGCCACTTTAAATCAAAGGGTAGGTGGCAAGGTCTCAACCCAAACACCTTAAGGTCCGAGGTGGGATTTCCCCCTCCTGGAGCCTTTCTTATTGTAAATCACATCAACTATGCAATTATGAGAACAATATTTTCATGAAATACAATTATGGCAGAATCACTCATGTGTTTGTCTCCAAACTCCTCTATCATTCAGTTTTTCTATTACAATGACTGAAACATTAGAATAAGCTTGTTGTACACTCTTATTTAAAAATATACACAAGATAATGTAAATAAAATTTTATACAATATATACATGTATAGTACTAATAGATAACTGAAGTTTAATATTTACACTCGACCATCACCAAAGGTATAATGCAAAAGTAAGTACCATTACATAAAAATGCTATGATTATAATGTCAAAAGCTAGAACATTATGTATTACAGGTATTATACTTTATGCAAATTTCTAGGCTTATACTGGCCTTTCATTGGAATATAGAAATGTGACATTTTACTCTAATATATGGCAGCATGTAAAAATTTACTTTAACACCCTCGCATGCAGAATCCCCCAAATCATTAGTACACTTTACACATATCACTGTTGCGCTTCATTGTCTTGTTAATATGGGTATGAAAAATGTTAAACTAACAAAGAATGTTAAACAATGGACACTTGTCACTCATATCTCAGCAAAAAAAGGAATATTGGTAGGGTTGGACTTCTTAAAAAAATAAGTAAATTCTGGGCTTGCTAGAAATTGGCTCCAGTAACCTCTAAAACTGTCATTGTTGAAGGCCGTAATAGGATCTGTAAAGTTTAAATTCGACTGTCATTTGGTGGGTGGCTGTCTCATGGACAATCATCCCACATCTCCTATTTTTATAAATCTTCCTTTTTTGGTGCCTTTTCCTACAGAATTTACTGAATGTGCACAATTTTCCAATATTTTAAAGTATGGTAAGCTTTTGCATGAATATTACTGAAATCTATCAAAGAAATCAAGCTAGAATTGCTCCCAGAAAATTTGTAAATTTTGTACCTCTTCAAGTGAAATGATCCCTATAGCATCTTTTGGATTGGCATGGTCAAATTATAACTGAAAGTTGATCTCTTATTTGTTTACAGGGCTTACAAAAAACTATGAAAATCCACAGCAAATTATTTTAAAAATATAATTGTGATTATACCTGACAACTCACAGGTGATAAACATTTACGCTATCTTTTATTTTTTTATACTTCACATTTAAACTAATTTTCCATCATACATGAAACACTTTTGTTGATTAATTTCAACTTCACTGGCTAAATGATAATTTTCGTTGTTCACCTGCCTTTTAATTGCAACGATATTTGCATTACAAACATAATTATCATCTTTGAACATACATATCAAATTCCACATGCCCGTCATTATAATATTTCCTTTGAATGAAGCAGTGATTGAGTGCAGTTTTATAGGGTATAGAGAATACATAATTGCTGAAATGTATATGTTTTATACACAATTATACCACTTTCCTACCTGGCTGTCTTCTCTGAAGATCTGAAATCATACTGACATCTCAATTCTAATGTCTTTTTTAAAATTGGGATCAATTTTACTTCTAAATAGTAAATGACTCATAGTATGAAACTTAATAGTTTTAAAAGATCCCATATTTGTTCCTGGCACAAGATGGAGATAAGGTAAGAACATATCAAATAAAACTGGAACTGTTTTTTTTTAAATCATTAATGCTTAATTTCAAGATATACCCTATTACCGTTTGCTTAAAATAGCAGGCTTCAAAATAATGTGCATTTATCATGTTTACGGTAATACATTCGGAGTCATTGTCATGCTGAAAAACAAGCAAATTTGGACAAAAATTTATGGCTGAATTTGAAAGAAAATAAAAAATCTGTTATATTTTACAAAACTGATACTAATTTTCAGTTTGTTGCAAAAATTACTGTTAATCCTATCCCAAAATGAAAACATTCAGTGTAAAAAAAAACTTCCAATGATTAAGACCACTGATTTATCTACATCACTTCCTTTGTAGCAGTGTCAGAACCTGAACCTGAACACAGTTCTGATATACTTGATTACTGTTAGGAATACTCCTAATATAAGCAACTGGTCATATACGGACCACTCATTACAAGTTGTTGCAAGGGGATCTTTAATGAGCTGAGAGCGTGGCATTTTCCCAACATGGGGCATGTCTGTAACTTTCCCGTCCGAGATGGATTAAGAATTTATACAACCAACAGAGGGGTTCTACCTCCTGGCAGAGAAACCAATCAACCAATTTCTTAACCTCGGCTACTCTTGGGATGGCTGAGTATTTATTCAACCAGCGGACATCCCTTTAGCAGGGGTTCTACCTGCAGGTGGAGAAACTGAACAATCATGCCATATCTCCTATTTTTATATTATTCATATACCCTGGCTTCCCTCAGGGGCTTGAAATTGTTGAACCTAATTCACTATAACTGCAGCAAGGAAAAAAATGCACGAAAAGTATATTACTGTGGGTCCTATCCTTGAAACCTCTTCATTTGCCATATGCAATTAAACATAATTTATACATTTCAAGCTTTAGCTTTCTGTTATCTGTGTGCTATTAACCTTCTTTTTTCAACTCTAATTATGTACAATCAAACTTGCCTTTGTGGTCACCTCTATTAAACAGCCACTTCATTTTAAAGGCCTCATTTTCCATTCCACAATGTTTAAGATTTTATCATAAATGAACTTGATTTTAGAGGTCACTTGTCTTCAATGTTCAGTTTTGCTTTTTCCAAAGGTGACCTCTTAACACAAGTTTGAATGTAGTGCTAGTCTTACCGTAGCCTGCTTCCTCAAGATTTTCCTAGCATGCATGTCAGCAAAATCCATTGCTGTAATATATCTCTGTGCCATCTTGTCTTTCTCAAATCCCTCTTGTATTCATGAAGACATCTTTACCCAGTTCTCCTGTAATTGGAGTTATTCAGTTATTCAATAGTTTGTAATAAATGAACCATATATTTTCATAATGTTTTTCATAATCAATTGGTGTTACTTCTGTCATTGAATTGAGTCATTCAGTCATTTCAATCACTGATCCATCTAGACTAGAATTTAGGAAAATTATTGCAAGTTTAGGTCATACTGCATCCAAATTCCGTTCACAGGTCTGAATTTTGAATTCTGCATTTTTAGAAATTATGAAATAATGCAATAATTTTTATAATAATATTATGCACAGTTTTGAATATTTGATAGAATCAATATGCAACATTTTTTTTTGAAGATATTAATTCCAGAATATATTATGCAAATAACTGAATACTAAAAATTATAGTAATGGATAATAATCCAATACCAACACCATCATTCGATGGAACAGTATTTGAATTTTTCAACATTGTTAACTTCACATTTCTTGCAGAAATGTGTACATGTATGTGCATCCAAAATCACGGAATAGTACAGTTTAAACAATGACAGAACACAAATTTCAAAATAAGGTCAGAATACATACAGATAAACCATTAACCAAATATGAATCTGGTTCTCAAATACCACCAGGTATGTGGAATGTTAGGACATAAAATAAAGTACATCGTGATAAAATTTTAACAATAACCTCATGTTTAATGGTCATTTAATATATAATATCACAATATAAAATTGAATTATAATCTAAATCTGTTTGTTATAGCAGTAAACAAGTATTGTTGATATTTGAAATTTAAGCATCAATTCTCTATAATTTTAACCTGAAATATTCTGTGCCAATACTTATGTGTTATGAATTAAAGCAGTGATAAAAATGTATCAAACTTTGGTTAAGCAAAAGTATCGGAAAGATGTACAAAGATGATACAGTTCAGTGGTTGGGATGGAATATTGGCCAATTTTTGTGTAATTTTTATTTATACTTTCAAAGGGCCATCCTGTGACATTTAAACTTTAATCGGATGGGATTTTGTTCAGTCAGGAGCCTCTCACATTTTTGAAATTTTCTCAATAACAAGGAGAAAATGTGTCCATGGGAAACAGATGCCCCCACTATGGTTAAAAAGGAAGAAGACATATGATGGACCTGAAAAGGGGAGACACTGTTTAACTCACCCTGATAATGCTTCAGACTAAAATATCAAATCAATCGGACATACACAAGCCAAGAAATCTTTGATGAAAATTTTACAGTAAGGAAATTCAATCAATGTCTTCACAAACAGGAATTACGCATATGACAAACCTGAAAAGAAGTGACACTATCCAACTCAACCTGAAAATGCTTAAGATAAAATATCCAATCAATCAGACATAAACAAGCTGAGAAATCTTTGGTGAAAATTGACGGACTTAGTATTTGTATGTACAGGGGGAATAAAAAGGGAATAAAAACTATCAACTTTCTTGCAATGGGATATTTAAACCCTACTGCCCAACCTTTCTTAAGTAACACTCTTGTGAAAACTCTAGAATCAACATTGTTAAATAAATTTCAACCATCCTTTGTACATAATTAGTCCTATTGAAAATTTAGAACCCACTGGTATTCAACGTCAGAGGTCAAGGTCACAGGGAAAAATTTTCCCAAAATGAGGGCATGCCACACTTTGTATTGCACTTTTTGGGCTGGTCTCATGACCCCAAGAGTGTATTATGCCCCCCATCCCCTGTATTTCACTTTCAAACATAAATGCAAATCATCCAAATAAAACAATAATTAAATGAAGGGAGCCACACTGAACTTGCCTACTGAGGTTTGAACTAAATTGAACATCTCCATGTGTTTTTTACTACCAAGATGAATAACAGTAATATTAATTGTATTCGTTCACCCTTTTTCCAATAGATTATGTCTATTGTTGTGTTTTATGAATAATTTCAGATTTTGGGTTTTTTTTTACAGCTTCCCTTATGGTATGGACTCCGGTTCATTTATATTGAAGACCATAATGGACCTGTAAAAGTTTAATTTTGACATTGTCATTTAGTGGATGGCTGTCTCATGGACAATCATGCCACATCTATTTTTATATTGTCTTTTTCAAAATTATTACAAAATTTTTTCTTTCTTTTGTTGAGCATTCCAATCAACAAGTAAACAATAAGTTTCTCTGTCAACGTTCACAAATTCTGAAAAAATTATAAAGAAGAAAAGCACAAAGAAAATTATAAAATACCTTCTAAAATATTTGCTCAAATGAAAAACTTGTACTTACAGCTTAGAAAATTGTTTATTCCTTTAATACAACAGAGTAATTTCACAGTCACATGGCAAAAATTCAATTATTATAAAACAATTAGACAACATTCCCTGACCCCATGGCAATTATTGTCATCATCCTTCTAAAACACGTACAATACACGCTTAAACAGATATAGATAACCTCGGACCATACAATACTATTATAACTGCCTGAACGACCATGTCAACTGGAGATTTAAAAATATTTGTCTTAAACTGCTTCCACGTTTCTATCTTTTTCTCAAATCTTGATCTTTTACATAAATACCGGAGAACTCCTATTGATCACTTGGCGTTTTTATAAACCAAAGTATACTGATCTCTATTGACAAAGTTAAAAGCATCAGATTGTAAAATCTGACAATATAATTGGAATATAAGCATGATCAATTGGGAAGCAGGTTAAAACCTTGCAAAGTATTTATGGTATTTTGAAAGAACTTATAAACACACACATAAAATATCTTTAGACATTGTCAACTTGATTTCATTGAAAATGATTGATCTTTTTTCAAAAAGTAAATGTTTACCAGACGCTTCTGTACCTAGCAAAATAACACACATATATACCTAAAATTCAAACTTTAAGACAATACATTTTGCTTGAAAATGGATGCATTTTCCATTATAAGTCTAAGTAATTTACAGTTGATAGGAAAAATGTTAAAAAAATGTTTGTTAACAGATGGAATGACAGACAAAGGTAAAACACTCTACCCACAACATTTGAGACAAGAGTATAATGAGCAATTAAAACTTTCTACCAGTTCAAATCACCACCCATGATCTTAGTTATCCCATACTGAATTCTCATCATCTGAGTTGTCCAACAAAGTAAGTTCTAAATGTCTTAAATTCTCATCATCTTAGCTGAACCACACCTTATTCTCCATATCTCTCCTCATCTCTTTATCTAAGTTATGTCTTACACAGATTTATCATCATCTTTATTATCCAACATAAAATTCTCCTTATCTAAGTTACCCAACAGAAAAATTCTCCTAATCAACCTTATCAGACAAAGAGTTCTAATCATTGAAGTTATCCAATGCAAACTTCTCCCCATCTTTATCATCAAACAAAAAGTTCTCCTTATCTAAGTCATACAGCAAAAACATTTCCTTCTCTCAGTTACCCATTACAATGTTTACCTCATTTCTTAATTGTCATACAGAGAGTTCTTCATACTCATCAAAATTACCTAACAATAATTTCTCATCATCTCAGCATTATCAAACAGAATGTGCTCATCATCTTATCCGCCATGACCTTCTCTGAAAAAAACTATTTAAGTTCTCCATCACAGAGTTTTCTCCATCTGAATCATCCAACAAAGTTCTCCTTTTCTACATTGGTAAGAACCGTAAGATATCTAACACAGATTTTCATTATCTAAGTTATCCAACAGGGAGTTTTCTGACTATCAATTATCCATGATGGAGTTTGCCTAATTTCAAAGTGATTCAACAAATTTCCCTTAATATTTTCAATATTTTAACAATTAAGGGGAAATTGTGATTTCATCCATTAATTATAAAAAAAAGGTTCCAGATCTTTTCCAATGTTATTATGTTAGGTTTTTCTAGAAAATCCTGTTATTTTTAGGCATAATTGTCAAACGGTCAATTATGGCAACCATATTCGCTACATGGTGTAAATTGTATAAATATGACTATTTTTTCCTATTATTGAGACAAGCTCTAAAATTTGGTCCTATATGATTTTATAAAATTTGGACACCCAGTTGTTTTTTTTATAAGTTTCCAAAAGAATGTAGACATTTTTGTGAAATATTATGGAAAATCTAGTTATTTTATAAAGAAAAGGACTTATAAAACCGACAAATTTGTTAAACCATGATGTACATGTATAGTGAAACTTCTCTAAAAAGGCCAGCAATGGGACAGAAAATTTTGGCCAGTTTAAAGGGGTGGCCAGATTACAGAGGTTAATTTACAATAGCAGATACCATTGTGACCGGTTTACAGAGGTTGGCCAGTTTTCTTTAGAGAGGTTTCACTGTATATTTAAATTTTTAAAGATCACCCAACCACCCACTTAAAAATTGAATAAGGCCTTCAGAGACCCTTTCTGGACAAGCACTTGACAATTTTTTGATGCACCTTCCTATAAGGGACAGGGCATTAATTTTAACCCCCATCTGTATGTATGTAGGTCAGTGTGTCAAAATTTCTCGACTTGTGTTTGTTGGATTTATTTGATATTTGGTCTGAGGCATTATCAGGGTGAGTTGTACTGTGTTTTTCCTTTTCAGGTCCGTCATATGTCTACTTCCCGTTTGCAAGGGTGGGGGCATTCATGTACCATGGACACATTTTTTCTATGTTTCAATTTGGAACAGTTTGTAATGACAACAAATAATGTTTTCTCAAATTAGGAGATAATTTTTTTTTGGTATCTCTGTTAGAAAACAGATTATGTAGGACATTATTGATATATTTAATGTTTAACTTTTACTGATGCTATTGTTTCAAAATTTTCAGGCCAAACAAGAAGGTTGGTGGTTGTACGTATCAGATAAAAAACAACACATGTTAATTACAGCTCCAGTCCAAATTCTCACTTTGAAAGAAGAAGAAGAGGTAAATAGGATTTATGTTAAAATTGCTGTTTTTTGCAAAATTTTTACAAGCTACAAGATAAATTCCTGAAATTTACAAAAGCTCAAAAGGTTAATCGTGAAACAAATGGTAAAATAAATAATGTCAAGCATGAGACAATGGGTTAAAAAGTCTTGCATAAGACAACTACTGAAAAGGTAAAGTTAAATGGTCAGACAAGCAACTTGAAGCAATTATCATGTAGTCTTCATACATGAGTTTGGGTTTGGGTGACTGAGTGGTCTAGGTATTTGATTTATACTTACCTGTATAGATCACTGTAGCCTATCACCTTTAAGGCATGAGTTCACGCCTGAATTTGTACCACACAAAATAGGCTGCATTTGACTTGCATCGCACTTGATCAGGTTTGTCAGTTACCTGCCCATGGTAGGTAAAACTGACCACTGTGATTTAAGGGGGTACCATACACCTAAGGAAAATAACTCTGTAAAAAACATCTAAATGTTTTAATCAAGTATCATTTTATGTTAAAATTAATGCATCTCAGTGATCAAAATTATTGATGATGAAA
>JARWCS010217451.1:0-13740 GCA_034783895.1 Geukensia demissa | reverse complement strand
CGGCTCAGGGAATATTAAACACTGACAGGGAATATCAGCCCGTATCCCCTGTGAAGATCCCGAATAACATATAATATGAAACTTTAATCAACAAATTTACATAAGAAATACATGTACATTAAAATTTAACTGTTCATCTCCATGCCATAAAAAATTAAAATCTTACCGCTAACTCTGCTAGCTCTATTTTTCTTCTAACGGTAACAGTTTGTAACAGCTTCTCGAAATCTCTGGATCTTTCCTTCATTGGGAAGTTACTTACTTCCAGATTGGAAAAGAATGCCTAAAGTGAGAAAAAAAATAATGGATTTAACACATCAGCTATTCAGGGATGAGATTTTTGCAATATCCCAAACCCTGTCAAATCAAATTTTATTGGGAGAGTTTGATAGAATGACTAACACATCATTATTTGAAAGCAGTGAGGAAAAAGCTTTTCTAGAATCTTATAAAAAAATCAATTAAATGAAATTATAAGTATCACCAACTTAATTACAAATATATCTTAATTTGAGTACTTTAAATTCAGAAATTCTTTATAACAGAAAATTTGACACTGACACAGTAAGAATCCAATTAAATAAATAAAGTTAATATTATTGAATATTTCTATGTAAATCAGAGGTGTCAAGTCTCCCGATCTTGGCGGGAGCCTCCCGCAAATTTTACAAAAAACGCAGAATCTCCGGCAACCGTGTCCGTCTCCCGGCGGGAGTTAGAATATCCCGCGCATTTCGGAACCACGGTTTTTGGAAGAACTCGCAGTTTTCCCTGTATCGTATATTGTAAGTCGAATCAAATTTTGCCAAGAATAAATATCAGTTTTGTTATTCCCTTGTCATTTTCATTACATTTTGGTTTAAAGGAAGACTCGAGAGTGATTATGGATGAATACACACGACAACTGCACGATATTTAAGTCCTAGATGGACAAATCTTGATTTTGACTTTTAAGTGCAAATGGATGCGTACTCGGTCCTGAAATCGAAATTTGTGTCCGTGGTACTAGACCTATGTCAGAATAACTTTATGCATATAGCGCTCAACATGCAAAGTGTTTAATACTAGAAGGAGTCGATGTTTATTTCCCATTGATAATAAATTTCATTTCAAATTCCATTCCAGCTAAACGAGGCTATCAGTAAGGGAAAGATAAAGTGGATGGTGATGAAATTCAATGTTAATTCAGGTGTTAATGAAAAAATACATTTCTTGTATTACTGCAAAAGCTGATCAACAAAAATCATGCCTGTGTGTCCCCAAAACTACAAAATTGACATAAAAACAATACTTAATAAATACATTAGTAGAACTTGTTAATAATGAGAGAATACAATAAAAAGTTTCCTTTGTATTTAAAAAAATTGCTTACGGTACAAATGACACTACGGTAAATCTCCCTCATTGAAAAATTTCTTTGAGGGAGATCTCCCTCAAAGTACTTTTCAAAACTTGACACCTCTGAGTAAATATAGGTTTCACAATGAGTGAGATGTGTAATCATTAGTTATTAACTCATTATTTAATTTGGAAATAAATTATAATCAATAAACCTAAATAAGAGTTGATAAGCAGTAAACAATTTCCGTTAGGTAAGAAACCTGTTTCTCTTAGAATATTTATAATATTATATGGCCTATTTGTTGTAGAAGTTTATGAGTGGAGCTGTAGGTTAACATTGTTCTGTTTAAATCAACACAATGTCAATATTAAAATATTATCTCCCAAAGCCAGACTTTACCAAACCAGCCAATAGGAATGCCCCCAAAATTTGTTTAATCATAGTTAAGGCCAATCAAATATAAGTATTTGTTTAATCACTTAGTGATAAGTATATGCTTTCAATATCAGTTCACTTTAGAAATGGATTAAATTATAAGAGCAATTCTTTGTAACATTTCAAGGAATTGCATAAACAAAGATTCACAATACTAACTACACATAAAAATTACTGAATTTACAGTATTTTTAAATATAAACACAGGTATCAAAATGATTGGACAAACCTGTACTGCTCTGCCCTTGACCTTCATGTCATCCCAGCATTCTTTCTTTATCATCTCTCTCAAATAAATCTTGGCCAGGTTATCAAACTCAATCTCTTCCCTGACCTGTAATAAAAATATACAACATATAATTTCTTTCAAATAAATTTTTATCGGGTTGTCAAATTTGATTTCTTCCCTGGCCTGTAACAAAATATACAACCTATCATTCCTCTCAAATCTTGGCCAGGTTATCCACTGCCTCAAATGTTCCAATACACAAGGTTGTCAGACCTTCATTAAAAAGTTACTTCAGGAAAAGACTATCTATTATTGTATAGAATGTAGTGAAAATTAGACAGGACACGTGATTTGGTCTTTACAGACAGATATGTTTATTTCTGTATTCCATTTGAGGTACAAATACTTCATAAGATGTTCATATGCAATAATTTATAATGGTATAACTTGATTTAGACAATAGTTTTTATACTTATTTTGAAAACCAAAAGCTGACAAAGATGGTAAATCTCAATATTGTAAAAACTGTTACAACTTAAAATCTAAACTCCAACATACCCTTTGAACTTCAGCATCAGCTTCGGCTTGAAGTCGGTTTTGCTCCTCAATGTCAAGGTCAAATTCATGTCGTCCTAGTTTTTCTATGTCTGGTAAAGTTTCATTCTTTTTTAACATTTCTTGTATCTACAATAACAGAGTATATTACAATAGTCAATAGCAGAGTATATTACAATAGTCAATAGCAGAGTATATTACAATAGTCAATAGCAGAGTATATTACAATAGTCAATAACAGAGTATATTACAATAGTTAATAGCAGAGTCTATTACAATATTTTGCGTGATATTTAATTTTAATGTCTGCTGATGACTTGTGCCCCACTTTGTTTAATTTAAGTTCAAAATTACAATAAATCAACAATTTTTACAAAAGTAATGAAAATATATGTCATTTAAGTAGTTCCTGACCAAAAACATTTAATTGAGTCAAGTATTTTTAGACATTGCATGCATTACTTAGAAATGGGATACAGTATCTGATTAAAATATACAGGACCATAACATCTAACTAACTTAATTGATGTTTAACAAATGGTTCCAAAATTACTTTTGATAAGTTTTTTTTAAATAAGGACAAAGCAAAGACATTAGACATATTCATATTAAACCAGTCAAGCATAAAACGTAGGTTGACGTACAGTTTTCCTTTATATCTCATATGTATGTTCAAATCATTATATTTATAAATCAACTCAGTCAAGCATATAAAGTAGGTTAACTTACAGTTCTCCTCATGTCTCTAATCTGTACCCTCAAATCATTCTTCATCTCAGCATACTGGGCATCCTCTGCTTTGAACCACTTAAAATGTCAATAAAAATTCATTTATTTAAAATAAACCACAAAATTTCAAACCATCAATATAACTCTTATCTGTAAATGTGACACTCATACCCATTAAAACAAAATATATGAATCTCATTAACAGAGAAGGTAATGTGGGCCCCATTTTTCACCTTCCTCCAAATCTTTATGAGAAAACTAAATAAATAAGCTTTAACTTTACAATGTTGATCAATATGAATAAAAATTAAAGCATATTTTTTAAACATATTTTTATGTATTTTTGCATTATCTTATCACTGTGCAAGGGAAAGACAGTACCAGTACTGGGACTTTCTCCATATACCCCTCAAAAATATTGCTATGATGTATCTGTTTAATTGTATGTACATAAAGTATCTTTTGAACATCTTTATGCCCATTTTAATTTTTCAATGTCAATTTATAAAAAAGTCTGACATTGTAACATTTGGAACATTTACGTCATTCAAAATGGACTTATGTTGTTACAATTATTTTCTAAAATGAAATGAAACAAACTGGATATACCTCTAATCTCTGAACATCTTGCCAGGTGGCATCTGAGGCTGCTGTTGGAGTAGGAGTCCTGTAAATCTCATCAGCAGCTATGGCTCTCTCTAAAGCTTCTTTCTCCTGTAAACACAATTTTACTACTCTAGATCATTCACTACCTATCACAAATAACCCATACTAGAAACAAGATAAACACCACAAAAAAGATAAATCATCAAATTTTAACAGTTCATGAAATTTTTCGACGTGAAAAGGAGAGCAGTAAAATTTCATCACAATGTAGTTTCAGAAATTTTGTCTACTAAATCTATTAAAACCAAACAAATATCACAAATATTTAAATGCATGGAAATGAACAAATCATGCACATTCATGGAGTAACTTAAAAAACTGATAGGTTTTCATTCTGTGCACATATCAATTTCTTCTCTTCAAAAGGTAAAAAAAAATAATGCGGCCATATATCATGTTTTTAAAGAATTTTGCATATGTCAAATGTTGGATCTAACTAATTCTGAGCAATCTCATAGGGTTATTCTTTTTCAATGTTAAAAAATTAAAACTGTTTAATAACTCCATACTTGGATGACATAATTATTTTGCTTAACAAAATTAATGTTTTTGGTTAAATTACATCATGATTCACCCAGAAATTACATTCTAACAATGAGAGCTCTTTGGTTAATATCTTCATACATTTTTTAACTAAAATCCAGCCTTTAGCTTCTTAGAATGCTTATTTCAAATCAAATTGTGACAATATAACTATACACAATACTAAAACATGATTAAACCTTATATATAATCTGTTGTGTATGTACTCTGCATTTTTGTATGAAAGCAAACTAAGAAGCTAAGTGTATATATATTAGACCAGTAGCTTCACTGTTACAACAATGCACAATTATTTCAAAAGCATGTTACTTTTAATAAAAACACCATAAATCTACCGTATAACTTCCCATCAAAACACAAGCTGTAAGTAATAACAAAAATTATAACATGGCATGGTTACATCTGAAAATTAATTAAAATAAATCAAAATAAAAATTAATGTAAACAAGTTGATCCATCACATCCAGCATCACATCAAGCTGAAATAGAGAATATTTATCACCAGTTTTGTCATTGTATTGGCCACCTTATCTGTCTGATCCATATCAGCTGACGTCGGACGGGAGGTACGTAGCGGTGGAACCCAGTCCGGCATGTTTCTCACAGCCTCATCCTCCTCTTTTTGTCCCTGCATTAATTTGGTCTTTCTAGCACGAGCTGATTCCATTGCTGACTTAGCTTTACCAATCCCTGTAGATGTGTAGCTGAAATAAAAGTAGAAGTTTTAGAATCAAATTTCATGACAGTTTCCATTTTTATTTGAAAATTAAGTTTAAACAACATAAAACAAAGTATTATCTATGTATAAGAATCAATGATTCTAAAAGTTGACATAAAACTTTCACACTGCCAAAAGAGGACAGTGCACTTTTAGCTGATTGAAGTCTATTTTAATGAATGAGTAGTATTAACAAGTTCCTTGTTTACATAAATAGACATCTCAATCATGACTTGAACAAAATTTATGTACATGTGTATTGTAGTTATTTGGAGGTATTTTTCATGAAATATACATAAAATTTAATCTGAATATCAAGAGAAACCTTCTGCCAAATGCAATTTTTGAAACGTTTTACATGTAGTATACTCTGCAAATAAAGTCAAACCGATTTCTAATTGGCAAATGCTAGTTAACTCAAACTTAATAAGAAAACAATATTAATTTATAAGCTCACTTTCCCACATAAAAAACGCAGACAAGAGAGTTATGGGAAAACCTACTTCCAAACATAACAACAAAGAACACCATCCTGTCCAGTAGTAAACACAGTTTGACTGTCTTCTGAAAACGCCACAACTTTCACACCTCCACTGTGGTAGTCATGTGGTCTGATGGATATGAATCGGTCCTACAAAAAAAAAAATAATAAATTGATTCAAAGAATCAGACTTCCTGAGCAGCAAGTTGACACGATATATTATATGTGAACCGTGCAAGGTTGTTCCACAATCCTGATCAGCAAGTTGACACAACATATTATATGTGTGTAATTCAGTAAGGGGTGTTCCAGAATTGACTGTATGGGATACTGGAAGGCACCTCTAATTTAAGTGGATGAATGGTGGCTGTTCCAGTAAAATTATCCAAAAAGTTACTGGAAATAATCATTTAAAATTTCATATCTGATGGGGTAGAAAAAAAATGCCTTCTGATCCCATCATTCCTATGACCCTCTCCATCTCCTATAATTATTTTTGGAACAAGCCTTCAGTGATGATACTATTTTCAACAGAGCATGATTATAGAATAATTTAAAACAAATTACAAAGCTTAAAATCAGTGAAAGTTATTATGTTCAAATTTCAAAAGTTATATAAAAATATACATGAACTGCAAAAATAAAACATATAACTAATTAAGAAGTAATCAAGAGGAGAATTTAAACAAGTCAATGTTATTTTGTATAATAAAATGTAACATACCAGACTGCCAACGGCTCTGACTTGAACATAACCATCTATACCATAGCTTGCCAGCCATTTACCATGGGGAGACATCAGAAGTTTGGCTCCTGGTAATTGATGTCCAGGAAACTCTGCTTCTGGTAACAATGGTTCAGCTTGACCCTGTAATGCAAATTTATGTGTTTAGTACCTGTATATCATTGTGAATTTCAATTGTATAAAACCAAAAACTGCAAAGGGAAATAATACTTCAAGTGCATTATTCTACTGCAAAAAATTTTCATAAGTTCTCTGACACTTTTTAAATTATATAAATTATTTATTATTTTGTTTTTCAAATCACAAATGCCTGCACTCATAAATATAATTTTTGCCACTAAATTCATAAATAAAAGAATAGATTTAGAAATTCTAAGAGATGAACCTCTTATTAGATTTAAAAATTTCAAAATACATGTATATAGCTGTATTTCAAAAGCATTTATTCTAAAATCAAAATTAACTATTCACTTTAGTCAGAACAACACAAAGAAAGTTATGTTAAAATTTAATTACAATTTCACCTAATGATTTAAATTAATAGGTTAAATAACAGTAAATAAATTAAATACATAAAGTACCCTTCTAGCTGTATAATCATTAGCAAATGTAAACCAAACTACTATTAGTTCAATTCTCCAAGAAATACTAACACAGAACCACTTATTGCCAAATATAATGTGTATCACAAATCATGTGCAGGAAGATGAATGCCGACAAAACATTTATTCTGCTAGTCTAGAAAAAAATTTAAACTTCAAAGGCACAAACCTGACAGGATTTGGTGTATACTGATTAAGTAATAATGTGCATTTTGCCAGGTCTCAAGGTTTTTAGGACTGAAGTTGATCATGAATGGTGTTATAAAACATAAGTGAAATATGTAAAAACAATGTGACTTGACAACAGGTATGTTCCAATTGCAATAATGACATTCAGTACTTTTACTTTGACTTGTCACCAACTACTACCAGTTTTTATAGACCACCTCAGTGGTGTAATGGTTGGCACGCTCCCAAGGAGTGTGGAAGGTCGTGGGTTTGATCTCCTGCTGGGTCAAACCAATAACATTAAAACTGATAGTTGCTGCTTCTCCACTAAGCACATATTATACTGGAGTAAGAGCAAAGACTGGTCGACCCAGAGTCAGAATAATGTGTCTGAGTCAAGTGGCATGTCTTCCTGCTGACTGTTGCTTTTGTGAGCTAGCATGATAAAAATCCAGCTTAGCATGTCATTAAATCTCATACAAAGCGGGGTTCATACATCATCACTGATTAATATTTGTTTATTTCACAAAGGCAACTGGAGAATTTACTTTGTGGCAAGGTCAAGTTCATCATACATTGGTCCCATTTGGAATTAAAATGTAATTAGAAATTAAAAATTAAAAAGCTGGCAATAATCAGTTCTGTGCCAGTGGAAATAATAACAACCCAATCCTGTTTATCTGTATAAATATTAAAAAGAGCATGATTATTCAGTTTGATTCTTTTATCAATTTAACAACAATTATAACAAGCAGTATGCAAGATAAGCTATTACAGAATCATGTTTAAGAAATATTGTCACTGTTTGCATTACACAATACCAGTAAACCTTTATTATTCCAAAAATTGATATCAGTTGTATGTGGACTTTAAGAAGCTGCTTTTAGTTCACAGAAATCATGCCTATTGGCTGTGTTTTAGCCGAAATTTGGAAATGGTTGCATTTGTGTTATTGCTAATGAAAATGATCCAAATCAAATGCCAAGCTTTGGGGAAAACATGAAATTTCTTGAGTATTAAACTGTCATAACATACTATAATTGACACAGAAAAAGAATAGCAAATGTAAAAAAGTTCATCTGGCATTCTTGATTTTTTTGGATCAATGGATTGCACTTTAGCAGAAGCTCAATATATTTTCCTTTAACCTTGTTGCCTAATATTTTCTGTATCAGGTGCATGTTAGCCTACAGCATTGATATGCAAACATGTTAGAAAAGTGGTCTATTGTTTCTGATATTGCTGATAAAAGAAAATCAGAGATTTTAAAGGTTTCCACTGAAATCATCATCAGAAACATAGCTCGCCCTATCAGTCTAAACCTTCAAATCATCTGATATTCTGTATATACTGGTATTGTGTACTACTACAGATACAATATTTCAGCATTTAGAGCCAACCACATCAGAGTTTAATGTTAGCTTAGTAAGCTTTATACTTCAAAATTGCCAAATTCTGGTGTTGGCCCTCTTTCATCTGGTTCATCTTCAAGGTACTGCAACAAAACATGCATTAATGATAGTATAGAATATCATTAAACCTTCTACTTAAATGTTACAGATTGGTTGAATTACATTAACTGTATTTTGTTATAAAAAGGGAGCGTTAACAAATCAGTGTATTCAGCCTACCAAATGACTAATAATTAAAACCTAAAAATGTTGGAGAAATGAAAGAGTAACAAAAACAATTCAATAAGTCCTATTTGACTGTGACAGATAAAATTAATTGTAATTGCCTAACATAGCTATTACCTTCTTTGGTAACTCTTCAGGCATGGTTATCTGATGTAATTTTTTGGTTTTTTGTGAAACCGCAAATAGAAGATTGCCTTCGGCAGCAACACCGCCAAATGATGGTATACCAAACTTCAATACCATCTTCTTTATAGAGGAATCTTTTAAATCACACTTCATACTCTGTACATGTTTTCTGGGTTCTATAAGAAACAATTACTTCTTAAAGACAAAGACATCTAAACTTAATTTATCCAAGTTTTTATGAAAAGGATTGTGAAAACAACCAAAATTTTTCAGCAAAACAAGGTTCTAAGTATCCTGCCCCTACATGACCTAGCATGTGCATTGTAATTAAGCCTCTAAAATAAAACTAAGTTTTACTTATTTAATAGTCCAATAGAGTCCTTAGCACTTTTCCAGTGTAACTGGCATGGGGGGTTCAAATGGAAGTTTCTGAATTTTCCGAAATGTAAAAAACTTATATTATTACTTAAACTTTCCACAGATACAACATATTAAAAAATTTTGGATTAAAAAACAAAGCAACTTCATTTTTAAATAAAGACCCCATAAGCTGAATGCAAAAACATGAAAATGTTCTCTAAGCCTGCATTTAGCCTTTACAAATACCGCATTTCCCCCTGTCTTTTTTCCATCAGTACTTTCTTAATAGTGTAAGATTATTAAAAAGAATTAAGAAAATTTAACATGTTACAGACAGATATAAAAAGAAATCAGATGTCCTGACATATTTGTACAATCACTCAGGAAAGTTATCTCACCTTTCAGAATATCATCTGTTAGTTCAAAGTACAACAGTGTGTCAGCACCATTCCGTCGGTTCCCAGAGTTATTAGATGTAGCAGTGACTTTGATTATGTCTTTATCGGTAAATGTTGTCAGTGTCAAAATCTCTCCCTCAACAACTATAAAATAAGACAGATGTTTACAATATCATTTAAATGTCCCCAAAACTATTAGTTTTCTGTTTTTCTAGTTATGGTCCCCATTATGGCTATTCTTCTCAGTAAATGTTAGTGTTAAAATGTGTCACTAAACCAGACAGTATTTATATTTAACAATGTACTTTACATTTCTTAAACATCTTATAATTGGAATGATGTTCAATTACAGCTAAGAGAGAAACAAACTGCAAGTAAGACTTTTATTGAGTGGTAATTTTATGCTTAAAATATTTAATTTTATGAAGGTTTAGGAAAATGAACCTACGGCGATGCCAAACAGGTTTCTGGCATATTTTGTTGTTAAATGTTGTGTGAAAGTTTATTCTTGTATTTTGATCAGTAGTTTCAATAAAAAATGAAATATGCATGCAATAATTTCTAAATTCATAATATCCACTCCAACTAATGAAAGAAAAATATATGTATATATATATATATATATAAAGAGAGAATATCAAATATATGTCAGAAAGACAAGATCCACATCTTTATAGGTTTATAATCAATATTCAAAAGCAAAAATTAAATTTCATGCAGAGCCTATTTATCTTCATCAGACATGATATAACATTTTGTATACTGTACTGACTTGGTCACAGAAAATATTCAGTGAGCCCGATGGCAAACTGAATATCTTATGGTGATAAAGTCAGTAAAAGATATAAAAATAGCAAAATATTTTCAAGCCAAAAATGTCACATTTTACAGCATATAAGACCAAATTGACGTCATTTGAAGAAAGTTTTATGAATTCTGCTGGATCCATTTTATATTTCATTCATGAAAGGAAGCCCATGAAGGCAAAGCATGTGACGTTGTCAATACAACAACCCAATATTTTTTTTTTATTTGTACCAGTAAACATTGGTCAGCATAGTATATGTAGCTATGAAAGAATTATATCCTTTTATGAGGCCACCAGAGCTTGTCTGGTGATGCTCATGCTTGTTCAAACCATCTCTTTAATTTTATAAATAAGAACCTTATTTTAACAATTATATTGACAATTACCTGTGTATCCAATAGGTGAAAAGTCTTTTGTGCCACGCCCATCTGTAACAAATACCTGTCCATCTTCTGCTCCAGATAATAAAAACTTTCCCTCCACATCAAATCTATAATCAAGTACAGAGAATAATGAATTCATTTTACATTCTGTGAATTGAAGTTCCCAGTAAAATCAATGTACTTGTCTGGTTTAAAGAAAGAGGCATTTTATGCTGATGGAAAGACCTGATTTATTTAACTATCTATATCATCACTGCCAAAATCCACCTTGAAGAATATTTTGATCCATATCAGGCCTTGTTGATATGATAAACATGTTATGAGATTAAATTGGCCTTCAAGCAAGTTTTCAAAATTAGGTAGATGTAAAATATGAAAATAGCCAAATAAACATGTCAAAAGGTAACTTACGTCAGGTTTGATACAGGGACATGGTACATCCTGGTACTCTTTACAACCCTCGGTTTCTTTACAAATGTCAAGTCCACAATTATAATGTGGCCACTGACTGTACCTACAGCTGCCACATGAGTAAGTGGACTACAAGCCAAACAGGTGGCCTAAAAAACATAAAATATGTTACATAAATACTACAACCAATTTTGAAAAAAAATTATTTGGTTGCCAGGTTTTAAATTTAGAGTGAAAGCTATTCCATTAAAATAGATGGGCAGGTCAGAAGTGGTATATGTTTCAAAATCCTTCCCCACAATCATTTGGTCTATGTAACTAATGAGGAGGTTAATTATTAATAATCAACAAAATTGATAATAATGGAATAATGTTAAGCTTTTCATTAAGCTTTGATTAAGACTTTAGCTTTGTGCATTGAATCAAAAGGACCAATCAACAACTTGAGAACATATAAAATGACCCAAATAATAAAACAAACCTGTATTCCTATAGAAACAGAGGAAACTAGAGCTCCTTTGTCCATTGTCCAAACTTGTACTTCTCCGTCTTCTCTAACACTCTACAACAAATTGTATTTACAATTAATTTCCTGTTAGTCTGCATCACTTTCTAGATCACTAAAATCTGGTTTACACTATTTTTTGCAATACTTCAACGTAAACTCTTGACACTTAGAAGGAAATAAGAAAGGCACATTCAACCTGCCAGCTGGCATATTTACTATTTTCAATATGTGATGCAGGAACACATTCAGTATAATACTGTGTAAGGTAAGATGCAGGAAAATCCACTGCTGTTAAAACAAATTTTTTTTGAAATGTGATCTATTCGTATATTGTTAGCTGGAATCCTGGACAATACTTGTCATGCATGTTTTGATCAATGAATTATATTACACAGGGTTGCATACCACAGTATATTCATTGCCTGTCAGACAACCAATGCCCAGGACTGTTCCCCAGTGTAAATCTCTCAGTAACTTCAATGATTCAGAAGTTCCTGTCTCATACAGGTGTAGTGAGCCCTGAAAAAAAAAACAAACAAACATCATATGTATAATTAAAACAAGATGACTTAGATAAAATAATGAAATACCAGGTAATCTACATTGTTGCAAACTTCAGCTCACATAAAAACTTATACAATAAAGTTATACATGATTTTCCTGTAGTAAATGACATTTTAGGTCAAGCATATCATATAAAGCTTTACAAAAAAAATGAGGAAACACTTGATAAAATAACTGAGGTGTTTAAAAGAAAGAATGTAGATTATATACCAGAGAGGTGAGATCCACACCTTACATAACAAATATTCAAAAGCCAAACTTAACTGTATGTAAAGTGCTTTTCTGGATTTACCTTCATCAGACAAAATAAGGGCCAAAATTAGGAAGACCAGTCCAATCTTATGAATTTCTAGATACATTCATGGACCAAATGAAATATACTATTTTAGACTTAATGAACACCGATCAACCTAATATAACTAGGGAAGCTTTTTAAGACAGCCATACACCACAAGAGAAAAACTTTGTAATAATATTAAAAAGAAAGAAAATGAAATGCAATGAATGCAATTATATATTCTAGGATATTTTATTTAAACCTGTGACATGCATCTGTCTCAAGTCAGGAGTTGTGGTTGCTTTGGCTGTTTATATTATTTTATAGTTTTTAATATACATATCAACAAAATTAGGCCGGTCACTTTATGAGTGCATCTTTAATCTGTTTGCTACAGTTGAAGGCTTGTCATCAGAAATTGGATTCCAGTTGTGGGGCTTATAAAACCCAACCTTTTTTTAGTTTTGTTGTGGAGATATGGTGGTCTTGTTGACATTTATCATATACTTATTCATTATACTGCAATCAATTAAATTGTTCAATAAATATACAATGACATACCTTACTGGACCCTATTGCTAAATGTCTGTAGCTTGGTGAGAAAGCAAGGGAAGTTATTGGTGCACCAATAGGACATTGTTCTATAACTTTACAATCTTCAGACTTGATATCTAGTAGACGTAATACACCATCCTGGAAAAAAAAAGAAAGATTGACATATAATTTAAATTCCATAATAGTCAGAGTACAATATCTTGGGGAAATAATTTTGTAATGTTTTTTATGTACAACAACAATAAAATTAATTAGTTTTTAAAACTAGATAAAATATAAGGCCACTCCAAATTAATTAATAGTTCTTCGGATTGGCTCGCTCCTCATATTATGGGTTCAAAATTTCAAAAAAACTACTTGCTCCATGCTCCATTTTTTTACATTTTTTAGAAATTTTCATCATTATTTTTAAATATAAACAATAAAAATTTGTACGGTTCCATCGGAACCTGGTGTCTCGCCTGCTCTAAGCATTGCCAGTATATGAAGTATTCTTTTTT
>JARWCS010217341.1:0-13742 GCA_034783895.1 Geukensia demissa | reverse complement strand
TATTTTGCTCGACCCAATAATGTGCTGGACACAGTAAAGTTCCGGACACAGTAAAGTAGTATTACTAGATAAGTGATCATTTTGACCCGCATTATCTTCAACATTTGTGTTACTTTTGTTGCATATTTCATAAGGAATGATTCGGAAAAAATTTCATCAAAATAAACTGAAAAATAAAAATTTTCCATATACAAATTTCTCCCCACTTTGGTCCCTTTCAGCTCAAAAACGGTAAGAGATCGAGAAAATCCGTTGGCATACTACTGAAAGCTCTCATTGAGGGGAATCCAATGCAACAAATCCCATCGAAATCTTATGAAAAACAAAAAATTCTCATCTAAAAAATCGCATTTTTAACCCCATGACCCCTTTTTATACAAAAAAACGGTAAATGCTTGGAATAATTTTGTTGCATTTTCCATAAGGAATCATTTGAAACAAACCCCATCAAAATCGGATGAGAAGTAAAAAAAGTTCCAAAAATTGGGTCATGGTCATTTTTAGACCCAATATTATATCTTAATAACGGTAAGAGATAGGTCGTTTCATTTTGTTGGCCATGGTCTTGTCTGTCTTCCGACTTAACGATTTCTGTCTTCCCTTTGGTATCTTCGAATTCCTTTTACAATACATTAATGACATACACGTAAAGAAAATAATAATGAGAATAGTAATATAAAAAGTATCCCAATGGCTTGCTCAGTTTGGTAACGATATAAAATAATGATAACAATAATCATAATTATGTATAAACTTATATTATTTTAGATAGAAAAATGGATTGTGGAGATCAGCCAAAGGGTTAGCACAAGGGTAACCTTTCTACAGGAGACACCCTGGGGGACGATGCTTGTAGGATCTCGCGCCACTTAAGATTATAGCAACCATTTGTTAGATTAGAATTGTTAACAAGATGCAACGAATAGAAGAAAACTTGAAATAATTCGTGACATAAGTACGAAGTCAATTTTCGACATAGTACAAAGAGAGTTAACCCAATTTGATCAGAAATTTTATAAAGATTTCAACAGTCAACAACACCACCAAAAATGGAATTTTGTCCTAAATTTGGATATACTTGTAAAATTAAAAATTTAGAAAGTTCCAATTTTAATTTTAAGACAAATTCTAAGCATCGATTAAGTTTATTGAACAGTTTTTCAAAAGAATTTAACATATTTTGCATAAATGTTGAACTCTATTGTTTAAGGTAAAATTATTCCATTTGGCTGGTGGTAAAAATCCGAGCATAGAAAATTGATGAAACGTTGGGATTATATTCTTTAATATCTTTCATTTCCATGCTCAGATTTGTCCCTGGACAAATATTAAGTTTCAGGGCTATTTGACCTTTCATGACCTCATTTCATATATGGTAGTAATCCTGACTGTTCAATACTGCAAAACTGAGGTAGTTTTCTTAAGAAAAGTATAATATGAGTAAGGATAAGAGTGTATCAACTTCTTGAACTCTCCTGCCAAGTTTTCACCCTGTGAACAAGTGACGACATTGTTGTTCACAGTTTCCAACAATATTACGTATTGTTTGATATCGACACGTTAAACATTCATCAGTCGACGTAATTATTAATTACATACAGTATACAAATTAGTGTTTAACAGTTGTGTTTGGTCAGTCAATCGTAGGTTTGGTTACAGTCATGATGATGGGGGTTATTACGCAAGTTATAACTATGTCGTATTGTCAGGGAGATAGGAAAATATACCAATGAGCACAGGGACCTGAAATTGGGGTTGATTTTTCCCGGGTACACATATATCTCCCGCCTAACTTCAGGCCCCTTTGCCAATGAGGTTACATTAAAAATATACACTTGGTCATAAATATGTAATATTGACATTTTCTGAGTCAAGATTTCAACTTTGGAGACTTGCATGGAAAACTATGAGCCAGAATGCCAAAAATCTTGTTTTAAATTACTTCAAGCTACAAAAGTGTCCGATTTAAGAATTTTGTCCGATGGCTAGTTTTGTGAGTTCTGAAAACCACATCTCTGTGAAAAAATGCAACATTTCGGATAGAATCCTTTTAAGTGTTTTATTTCATCAAATTTCATTATTTAACTATCCTCTAATATCACCCTGCAAGCATTATCTGTGATTTCCTTATAAGAATTTTGCTTGTCAAAATCTAGCCATACCTATATGTACTGTAAGGTCAAAAATAAAATAATTCCATATTTATGAGCAAGCATATATAATCTCTTTGAATATACTGAATGATATAAATTTAACGACCAATAGGATCTGGGAAGTCCTTGAATAAGAATTCTTTATATATTTAATTGTTATTATTTTTGAAAATTCGATTGAGAACCAAATAGTTAACTTTGTTTTGCCTAAATTGTTTTTGTTCGTTTCAATCCGTACAATTTTCTTTTCCATAAGCAGATAAACTTTAATAAAAAAGGCTACGTATTATACCCCAAATTCCCATAGGAGCCTGTAATCGCTAACGTGGTATCCAGTTGCCCAGACAACGTTGACATTAAAACCATCAAGTTAACTTTAGTTCTTGTAGAGCAAGCCATGTCATACAAGAATATATTTTATGAAAATCAATAAAGTCCAAAAATAAGTTTGGGTTAGTCTGTCATCTTTGTTTGTAGTTGGGACCATCAGATATAATTCTGAAACGGAACCAGCTAGCAACAATTCCACAAAAGTTAAGTTTCAATTGAGCAGGTAGTTCGAGAGATTTCAAATGAATATCCCATAGAGTTCTTTGTTAAACTTAGTTCAGCTTAGGTAGACAGCACCTTGATCGCATACAATTCTGAACATTTCAATAAAGTTTGGTTCAAACTGCGCAAGTAATTTCAGAGCAGAAGACTTTTTAATGAATACTCCTTGTGAGCCTTTTTCGGCTACAGCTATGGTGTTTGGTCATCAGATAAAATTTTGTACTATTCATCCAATGTGTGGTTCCAATTGAGCATTTCAAAGTGCTTCCAGACAAGAACATTTTTGATGAGTTTCTGAAAAGGTCCTATGTTAAGCTAAGTTCGGCTGGGGCGGCCATTTCGGTTGATGAGTATTATAACCCGATATCATTCTGAAAAGGACTTACCTGGTGACCATTCATCAAAGTTTGGTTGCAACTAAGCGAGTAGTTTCAACCAAGTAGATTTTTAATGAGTTTCCCATGGGGTCCTATGTTAAACTATAAGTTCGGCTGAGACAGTCATCTGGTTTGGTGGAAGAAGTCATTGGATAAAGTTCTGAAGGGGACTTACTTAGTAACAATTCCACCAAAGTTTAGTTTCAACTGAGCAAATAGTCCCAGACAAGAACATATTTTTTTGAGATTCGCATTGGGTCAAATGCTGAATAAAGTTCGGCTAAGGGGCAATATTGGTTGGCGGGTGGGAGTCATCGGATTCAATTCTGAAAGCGACCGATCGAGTGACCGTTACACTAAAGATTGATTATGGTTATGCAAGTAGCTCCAGACAAAATAGTTTAACTTGTCGAGGCAGTCACGCTGTATATATTCCCACACTATTCTGGTGTTTGATAGTATGAACAAGACCTTTCAGAATAAAACAATATACTAGAGGGGATGACTGTCTAAACATAAAAACATGTGGGTTATGTTGGTTGTACCCCATATCATCGTGTTAAACTATAAAGAGGAATTTTCATAGGAAAGCTACATATTGAACGGAGGCTACACATACGAATAATGAAAATCCGAGAACATAATAAAAAACAATCTTAAGACTTTGACATTACAATAAATGCTCTTCGTAGCTCACATTAATCGCAAGACAGCAGGAATGATGTTCTAATTGCCTTCTATTTGTATAAAGGCTGTTTGAATGAAGTTTAGTTTTCAGCCCTTCTTATGAAGCAGGAAAGATGGGAACCGGATGTTTGACCATGTTTCAGTTTTTTAATATCAACGACCAGGAAATCCCCCTATATATTCAATATTTAAGTATCGTGTCAAATACGACAGTGGAACACTTCGGCCAACCGATGCGACAAGTTGATCCTGGAACAGGATTTCTCCTATGCTGTATGCTGGATATAAGGGGTTCATGTGGCCAACCAGTGTTTTCAATAAAATGATTTAGATCTAAAACAGCAAAATTTTAGTTTTACATTCAACAAAATATTTCATCTTTTCTCATACGTGCGGGTGGGGGTAAGACAAAGAACCCCTTTCAAGTATTTCACCATAATTTGTGATTTATTGTTAATTAAATTATTTTGCAAGCCGACGGAAAATTTGACAAATTTGACATATTGAAAAACTGTGATCAATATTTAAACCTCAAGTAAATTTCAATTGGTTGTCGATGTTTACCGATGTTGAGTCGACAATTTACGTCAACAGTTTATAGTTACAGCCTAACAACAGATAAAATATTTATTGTTATTCATTTAGAATAATCAAATTTAAAAAATCAATTGTTCTGTTACGTTTTACAGTTGTTAAATACCTCTCAAGTTTCACCGAATATTTAGTTTTGGAAAGATCAGCTGTGAAGCAAGGATGGGATGCAAGCAGTCAAAACTGGGTGGTCGTATTCAGCCAGTGGGACCGGCGTCCCTTCGAAGGGATAATACGAAAAGAAGTAGACAAGAATTTGAAGTGGATGACAGAAATGGAAGAAAAATAAGGAAATCTAAATCACAAAATAGTAAACAATTTGGATCAAGTGTTAGTTTAGATGATGACAGATCGATAGCAGACTCAGAAAGGGGATTTTCAGCCTCCTCTAAAATATCAAAAAAGAGTGGCGATTCAGGATTAGAAGCCGACTATGCGTTTGTCATCACTGAAGACTCAGATCCCGACAAAGTGAAACGGGTGGAAGAAGAGTTCGATCAAGATGAAAACTTGGGTGAGTTTTTATCAACTTTAATGCTTTATCGGGAACATTTCATTAAGTAAAATATAAATGTAGTACAAGTATACACATGCAATAGCTTGACCCAGGGTTCCTGATTTAAACCCTTTTACAGTAGGGTTACACTAAATATAAATTTTCTGTCATTGCGGCATTAAAAGTAGATAATTTTGTTTGTAAATTGTAAACTGGTGGTAAGATGGAATGACGAATGTCTGTTGACCGAACAACTTGGGCATAATGAATGTTGTTATTTCATTTATAACATGCACTGAACAAATAAAAAATATACACGCAATATAAAATTGTTTGAAAGTCAGATAAATAAATATCAACATCATTGCAGACATAATGCATCAAATCGGTACATTCATTGGCTGTGAAATTCCAAAATATTACAAGCTTGCAAATTTTTTTTTAAATACAAAAGCAGTGTCAGCTTGTTTCCAGATCATTGTATGAAATGTACATTAAATTTGACATTGCCAAAACAAGAATAGCATGAAAATAAGCCGAACTATACTTAATACGGTTGGCTATTTTTTTTACAGATCTGGCGTTAACTGGTACCCAGTGTCCCACCAGGACAAGTGCTAAAGACAGGGAAAGAATGGAAGAAGCCATGATTTTACAATCGTTGCGAGAGGAGGGTCTAATAACACGACCCACAAAACAAAGCACGAACTATGTTTCATTCGAGGTAGTAGCAGAAAATAACCCCAGTGAAATCAGACCTCCCCCTAGGTTAGCTAAATTAGAACGCAGACGAAAGAAGAAGAGACAGCTCACAGAAGAAGAAATAAATGAAAAATTACAAAAAGCTGAAAAAAGGAAAAGGGTAAGATAAAGATCGCTAAACATGAAAAATTAAATAACAATATAGCACCTGCTTAAAAATGACTAAGAAGCTAATGATCACGCCGAAATCACGCTGGACGCATATATGTTGTAAAAATAAGAAATGATTTTATTTGCCTTCAATAACAAATGTCCACGCAGAAATGACACTGGTTCTTATAAGAAATGTTGTAAAATCAAGATTTAAGCTGCCTACATTAACGATACTTTATTGTTAGTAATGAATTTTGTTATGTTCTTTTCAGAAAAAGGAAGAGGAAAAATTGGCTAAAATCAAAGAACTTGAGAAAACTAATACTAACACATGTCTGGAGTTGTTTATGGAAATTCAGAAGCACAAAGAAGACACTGTTAATAAAAAATTAGACACTGCCGCTGAAAACAAAGAGAAAAAATTAAAAGAAATGAAAGATAAAATTGCCGAACGAGAACGGCGAGCGGAGAAAGTGCGACAAAGAAAACAGTTAGCTTTGATAGAAAAACAAGGTCAAGAGGAAGAAAGCAATATACCACGTGGAAACGAATTAGAATTTTAACATAATTCACTTGACTTATTTATAAGTTGAATGCGCCGTTCCAGATTCAGACGCAGATGAAGTCACACCCAAATGAAGGCTATCGGACAATGAGTTTTATTATTTTTCTATCAATCCTTGCTTTTTTACCTTTACAGAAAGGAAAGTCGATCGGCACATATATTGGTAAAATGTATGATACGATTGACAAAAGCTGATTTAAATTACCTAACAGTATTAAAACAAAGTATTAAATTTTGTTCTAGATTTAAATTTGTTACTGTTTAATGCACTATATAAAAGATATGATATTCATGATAAGTGGTTTAAACCCAAATGTAATTAAACCTCTTCTAGAATTATGGCAATTGTTGTAATATTTATAACAATTCGTGTTAATTATTATATTGGTTAAAGAATCAAATTAAAAAATTAATAATTTGTAATTAATACTTTTGTCCTAATGAAAAGTGATATTCCACGATTAATTAAAAAATATATCAACATATATTTCACACAAACTAAAGTTCAACGAATGGTTTAAACATTGAATTATTGGTTGGTCATTGGGTATGTACATTGTTAATGAAGCTATTGTTAATCGATTTATAATCGCTTTTTGAGAAAATTAAACTTTAATTAAACCCCCACCTGTATAAGTGTAACAAAAAAAAACTTGTTGAAACACATTTTAGTGACAAAGTGAAACACTGTTCAAATATATCATTAATACGAAATATTAAAAAGCCGTCCTTCTATGACTGCACCTAAAAAAGCAAAAGTCACCCTGTGATTATTATGAGAATTTTTAAGTGTTAATAGGTGCTTCGCAAGCGGAGCATAATGGTGTTCCTACCTAGTTAATGACCTTGTGCAAACCCGTAGATTTCTAAATTCCCTATGTTTTTCTTATGGTTGGAGTGCAGTCTCTGAAATTTACCCCATATCTTTTCATATTCATATGACGAACTCAGCATTTTAACATGGGAAACGTGAACATGTGAAAATTTCGTTGAGTGTAGACACATTTTTACAGGACGGAATAATGTGCTGGACACTGTATCAATGATCATTTGACCCCCATTTTCCCCGAAAGTGATGCAACTTTTGTTGCATTACTCATAAAATAGAAAAAAGGGGGATATGGAGTAAATATTCATGACACAAAAATTTCATATGTACAAGAAAATTCCAAGCAAAGGAACGGCGCTTTGATTGCTGTTCTTCATCTCAAAGTCACGTTTTGGACCCCCATCAAAATCGGATGAAGAATAAAAATCCATATCATGCGAAATTGTTTTCCCCTATTTACCCCTTTTATCTCTTAAAAGGGTAAAAGACAGAGATATTGAGATAGATGACCCCTTCAAGTTATGAAAAATTGATAAAAGCTACAAAAAGATAAAGTAAACATAACTTTTGTTTGTTTTTTCGTGAGGATTCATTTTGAAAAACCCATCAAAATCGGATGAAAAATGAATATAGAAAAAGATGTGGTATGATTGTCAGACAGCTTCACCAACGTGTAAATTACAATATCCACAGGTTTTAATAATCAAACCTTTCGACCAGCTGTAAAACCACCCCCTACCCCATAAAAAGTAATGAAATTTAAATATAACAACCAACGGCCAGATAAGTATACAATGTAAAAAGTAACATTTATAGATACAACGAACGACATCCACTGGATTTCAGGTTCCTGGCTTGAGCAGGCACAAGAAGTATGTGACGGGGTTTTCATTTTTGTAAATACTCAACCCCCTAATCTGGGACAGTGGTGTGACAAAACGACATAAAAACCAACTGCATAAGATTGCGCTTTTGAAGTTAGATGCATTGTACGCAGAAAATAACAAATAAAACAAGAGACAACAATTATGTACCGACCTGGAAAAAGTACTCGCTGTTTCTGACAGCTATAGTTCAAAACCTAACACATTTGAAAACAAAACTGGTTCTTTCTCTTAAGCTTGTGCATCAATCAAAACAGACCCGACTGGACAAAACAAAATATAAACTGAAATTAGTTTGAAGAAAAAATTATCGAGTTAAGAGTAAATGTTGATACAAAAGAAGACAATATTTAAAGATCTTAAAACAATGTTATAAAGATAACCTTTATTCAAGTAAATGACAAGTCCAAATGCGTTGTGTTTGAATTTACGAGCTTTATTTATCACATTTCCATAACAGTTTGGGTGTGATATATCGTTTTTTTATCAGTTTTTTTTGCAGATGAAACAAAACCTAAAATTATATATCTTTTATATTCATGATAGAATATGGGTTATTAACTGCAAAGATATCGCCAAGATAGCGTTAAATGCCATTAATTTATCTATTAAATCAGATTTAGAAGGATTTTTGTGGAGTTCGGCCATAAACCGGGATCCATAACAGTACAGGAATAACTAGTCCGCAAATAAAGGGGACAGTTGATACCAAAAGAACTGACTACAACTTGTCGGTAAATTTCATAGCCAAACCTAATGTTTATATTGTCAAGAGGATAATTTGTTGAATTAATCATCTTTTGACAACTGCAATTAATATCTTTTGAAAGATTGTCCGTATTTTCCGAAATTCAATTTTCCTCCAATTTGACCCCCCTTTTCTCGAAAACGGTAAAGGATAGAGAAAAGTCGTTGAAATATATGTACTACTGAAAAAAATGCCAAGCGTAATTTTTGTTGCAATTTTCACAACAAATCATTAAAAAACATCAAAATCGGATGGGAAATGAAAAAAATTTAAAAATTAGGGCGTGGCCATCTTTCAGTCCCGTATATTTATAAAACGGTAAGAATGGGTTATGGCGCAAGTGGCTTATGTTGGCATTAAAATCGGACAAAACATAGATAACTTTTGTTACGCATATTTCACAAAAAGCCACGGAAATGACCCAGTCTAGCTATAATGAAATGACATGAAAGAAATATTTATCTAGTGATAGAATGCTTTTATTGACAACTCGCGAAACATCTACTATAATACGTTTTCGGTTAAAACTCCGAAATTTCTATAAAACACCCTTTTCCAAAACAGTCCGTTGGAGTATTTCTGCTCAGATTAAGTTCTGACGCACATGAATACCAGAGGTAATGGTACAAAGATGATTTATATGACATCAACATTGATCAAAGTTACTACCCATGTTCAGCTGTGCAGCTAGAATGGTTGTCAGACATAGTAATTAACTTAAATCTGCAGACCAAAGCAGTACAACATACAATCATCCGGATAAAATGTTAAAATGAGCGAGTGTGTTTAGATAAATGGTGTTTAAAATGACAAAATCCGATGTAACGGTCATATTTTAAACTAGGTTTTGCTGTAGTGACTATCTCGTTTGTTGAGCAGGTCATCATACAATGCAAGTGAGAAAATGGTATCTGACAAAATCACGAGTCTTGCTTGGTTGGTAGCCATCTATCTCGATATTTTTGGTAACTGATATAACTGTCTCACCAGTTTTTGGTAACTGGTATATTTGTCTCAAGTTTTTGGTAACTGGTATGACTGTCTCACCAGTTTTTGGTAATTGGCTCAGACTCTCAAGCTAAGCCAAGTTAATTGTGGCTGCCAACGTGGTTGATCTTTGAGAATATCGGATAAAATTCTGGGAGGAGACCTTTTGAGCGCCAATTAAATGATGTTTAGGTCAAAAGGCTAAGTCGACTTGTGTATTGTGCCACAACGGGGGCTGGGATTAAAAAGTGTTTTTTCGTCCCAGACGGAGGTAACGGACGTTTAAAACTCCAAGTTCCCATTGAAAAATCATGCTTCTCATTGGAAGTTGCGACTTGGAACTTAATAGTTCCCATAGGAAGTATACAGTTCACATGGGAGTTCTTTCTTTTCAGTTCCCCCTTTTTGATTCCCATGAAAATTTGAAAACTTTTAAGTGGAACTACGGTTTATTTCATGGAAAATAAGATTTTTTTCCCATACGAACGGACTTGAAAACGTACATTACCCTCTTGTGTGCTGGAATGTATAGATCAAGTTTAGAACAAACTATTTCATGCAATTCCTCATAGGGTTCTATGTTAAATAAAGTTCTCACTTTTGGTCTGCAAAAGCTGAAATGTTGTCAGATACCATATGTGGATCAATCAATTCATGAGGGCGACCATTGATTTGAAGGATCTATTGTGAAGATGTTTTCAAAAAGAATCGGGAAAGATGACAGTCAAAAGCAAATTAGAAAATGTTCAGCTATAACTTTCAACTATAACGGTAATTTATGAAAGTCCATAAACATACACGACGGGATAAGCCCATTTAAAGAACTTACGACATCCGTTTTAAGTTCTTTTTCACTAGACTTTTCATATTCCACTTGAGTAATAAATTTAATCAATGTGACATTTGAATGACATGATAATAAACGAATATTAACTTTGAAACATGACACTTAAGCAAAAGATGGTAAATTTAAATGTGTCTCATAGAAAAGATTTAATTAAATCAGTGTTTGAAATAATTAATCATATGTCCTTAATCAGTAAACTAAGAACAAATTTCACAGTAGAACATATCCTTGTTGTAGCAATATACAAAAACACAAATGTGTCGCAATGCTCGGAAAATCCCGATATGAGAGTATGAGAGTAATAGACCAACTGCGGAACATAAAACCCCATAGGCGGAAGGGGGGGGGGGGGGGTTCTATCTTGACGAATAAATCTATGTAGTGTTTGTGTCTATTATCTCATTTACTTCCAGCATGCTTTGATATAGTCCAAATAATTATGACATCTATTTCGGATTTTTGTTCAATTTTTTCTTGGCAATCCAAACATCATAATTATTCGGACAAGCATTGATATATTTTGTTTGGATGGTTGATAAAGCTAGTATTGACTTTGAACACCTGATTATCAGTATTGACTATGATACATCAGGTTAAGGCGATGTCAACTGCATCAAACTAAATATTTTGCTCCTGTTTATTTCTTTTCTTCTGTCTCCTCCTCCTCTTTTTAGTGCCAAAAATTAAGACAATGGTAGTTACATGTACACCATGGGAAGCAGCTGCAATACAGACTGTTACTTGTTCAGACTGAAATCAGACAAATGTATTACTTTACAGGTGGTGTTTCTGTATTTCTGAAACTCAACAAATCTTTTGACCATTGATTGATTAATCATTTATTGGTTGACGCCTTGTTGGCACTATTTCAGCCATATCATAGAACAATCAATTTGAGGGGACGAAAGCTCTTAATGTTCTATACATATAGAATATAGGACATTTTGTATCTTGTACCGACTTAATCACAGAAAATATTCAGTGAGCCCATATATACAAAATGTCCTATATTCTTTTAATTGGTAATTTAAAATAAAAAAAATATTCAGGAGCTGAAATTGTCATATTTTACATCATTTAACACAAGATCCAATTCATTACAACCTATGACAACAAGACGTCCTATCTATTTCATTCATGAAAAGATGTGCATGAAGACAAAGCATGCGACGTAAATACTTGACAAAATGACCTGATACTTCATACCAAGCCGATGATTTTTTTATTTCTTCCTGTAGACCTGTACAGGAATTATTGGTCAGTACAGATCAAAGGGCATTGCTGCAAATTACTGATAATGCAAATTTACACTCTCAGTGATACAGTATAAAATCAATCTAATTAAAATTAAATCGTCGCACTTGCTCCCCCTTTTTTATTTTTATTTTTTTCCTTTGGTCGCATCGTGGGAGATCTAAGGACATCCCATCTGAGGTCATGTCAGGGGTTAATTATTTCCATTTGGAACGTTTCAGAGCTTTATCAAAAGCGCTATGCCAGTCAAATCGCCTTCGCAACAGTAAGGAATCGCTGATTGGCTATCGTAAATTTGACCCCTGATGTGAACTCAGATGGGATGTCCTTAGATCTCCCACGACGCAACTAAGGAAAAAACAAATAAAAAGAGGAGCAACTGCGATGATCTAATTTTAATTAGATTGGTATAAAATTATATATGATTATACTATTATACTATCCAACAAACAATACCACCACCACAAATTGTACATGACTACAATACTTCTTGCCCTTTGGTTATGCCACCACAACAACAACCACATAGAAGCAACACAAAATTGCCATATTATAACAAAGTGCAGGGAAATAGACATTACACATCTTACCATCACAGCAATGGAATTCACCATTCTCATTTAGAGTTACATGGACAACCGTTGTACTTTAATACTCCATACCACGAAGAAAGTTTTTTATACAAAAAAGGCCTCAATCCAGCAAGACACAAGTAGTTCCCAAAAGACATGTAAATAGTGTAAAGTGTACTAAAATTCTTAAAATTTTAGATTTTAACTGTAAAAATATTTTAACTTGTGGTCCACTTTTTAGTCAACTTAAAGAAACAGTAGACATATTCCTGTTACAGGAACACTGGCTCTATGATTGTCAACTCAATTTGCTAAATGAAATACATGACAAATATGTAGGAGTAGGAAAAGCTGTAGATACAGGTGATCCAATAACACCTTGGTTAATTCCCAGAGGTTATGGAGGAGTAGCAGTCTTATGGAAAAAAGAACTAGACTCAATGATTACACCAATCGCATCAGGAAATAATCGAATACAATGTATTGAAATTCGAGGAGATCCCAGTGTCATTGTAATATCTGTTTACATGCCTTGTAAAGGTCCATCTGAAAGTAAACATGAATTTCAGGAATGTACTGATATACTTCACGAAATTATAACAACGTATGAAAATACACATAAGATCATAATTGGTGGTGATCTAAATGAAGAATTAGGAAGACAAACAAATACACCAAGAAGAAAATATCTTACAAGTCTAATCCAAGAACACAATTTAATGACAAAAGAAGTTGGTTCCACATTCATTAATGTGAAAGGAAATGATTCTACAGCAATTGACTATATACTATGGCAAGAAAAGTTTAAAGATCATATAATAGGAGTTAGTAAATTAGAAGTTACTGCAAATGTATCAGATCATTACCCTTTGTTACTCATCATGAAACATATAACATGTTCCAAAAACAGATCTAAGTCTAAAAACTCAATTACAAAATCTAAAATAAAATGGGAGAAAGTAGACAAGCAAAACTATGAAATCCAAATGGAAAATGGCATAAAATTAAAAAAAGCAGATATATGTTCAAAAGCTGACCTTGATCAAGCTTTCTTAGATCTTAATAAGGTATTTAATGAAGTAATGTGTGCCTATACGACAACTCCAAAAGTTCGGAAAAATAAATCAAAATTGGAAATCTCAAATGAACAAATATACGAATATCTAGAGAGAAAGAAAATTTGCTTCTTCAATTGGAAACAGGGTGGTCGCCCAAATGATCCTACAAATCAGTTGCTGATTGACAAGAAAAGATCTACTTATGAGCTACGCAAACTGTGTAGAATAGAGACAGCAAAAAAACGACTTCAAGAACGAAACAAGATCATCGATGCTAGGACCTCAGA
>JARWCS010217231.1:0-13743 GCA_034783895.1 Geukensia demissa | reverse complement strand
TTGACAATATCACCTTCACTGTATTTATTAGCACAAGCGGTGTGTTCTCTAACAAAGTAAGACATCCTTTTTAAATTCATTGTTATTTATATCAAAAAGGAACTGTTGTATGATTGTCCTTGAGACAGCCATCCAAAACGCGTACTTTAAAAACATCTACAGCTCGGACTGGAGCCGTAAAGAATGGACACATATTCGTATCTTACGGCAAGCTTTAATTGCCCCCCCCCCCACCAAAAAAAAAACCAAACAAATACAACTTAAATGTCCACATTCCATTATAAAAGCCTTTATATAAATCGGTTACGTCTCGTGAGAGAGAATATTACCAGTTAAGTAATTTGCTAGGCTTCAACAGTCCACAACACTACCAAATATGGAAATGGATCCTCAATTTGCATATACTTATAAAATTGAAAATTTAGAAAGTTCCAATTTTAATTAATAGACATATTATATGCATTAATTAGGTTTATTGAACAATTTTTCAAAAAAACGTATTTGCAAAAAATATTGAATTCTACTGTTTAAGGTATGAAAATTTTATTTGGTTGCTGGAAAAAATCCGAGCATTGAAAATCAATGAGATTTTGGGATTATATGCAAATCTTCAAAATTTTAATTTCCATTCTCAGATTTTTCCCCCAAACAAATATGAAGAGTTTTAGGTTTATTTGAACTTTCATGACCTCATGTCATATATGGTAGTAATCCTGACTGTTCAAGGACCTAGAAATGAACAATCAGAATAAAATCAAAGAAACTGTGGCTAAATATATAAAAGTCAGACGGGAGATTGTAAACTTTTTTCAACTTTCAAATGTCAGAGAGACTGCACTCCAACCATGAGAAAACAAGGAGTTTACAAATCTAAAGGTCTTCACAAGCCACATTCATCAATTTATCAGTCAAAAACCTAGAACTTATTGCAATCAAAAGTTTACATCAGGGTGTAAATATACAGCAGTTTGGACGACTGATAGTAATATTCAATATGACTTTAAAACTGTCATCGTTAATAAGGTAACATCTTCCTTTTGTATAGAAACAACTCACTGTTAAATCTATATCTTAAAGCAATCCATAAAAGTTCAAATGGAACAAAAAATGTCTTAACGCAGAGTTCAATTGCCGAAAAATCCAGATTATCATATTCAATCCACAATAAATAGGATTATGGATAAAGTTACTTATTGAGAGCGGTTGAAACTTGTTTGTGATTTCAGCTGAAATAGCTACTAGATATTATCCTTTCACAACTTTATGGGGATGTTTCCTGTGGTTCCAGAAACTCATATAAGCATACTGTATTTGTATGATTTGCTACGAGAAGTTTCTGCTTCGTCTTATCAAAGGCAATTCCCGTTGGGGCAGTGAGTCCATCTTCTTTTGTCAACAGCTGCCTACACTGTTTCCCGTCGGGTGCTATAACCACAACATTGACTGACTTTTTACCGGATACATATACAAATCCTTTATTATCCACTACAATACCTGTTGGCTCCTTAAGGATACTCACTTGATTAAATGTCCACCTCTCTTCCCCTTTCAGATCTAGGCAGATCACGTTGTGTGTATAATAATCAGTGTAGAAAACATTGTCTTTATGCACTGCTACATATGAACCCCATGGTAAGTTTTTTTCGATCGTAGTTGAAGGAAGAAAAGTAGTTCGATCTAATAACTGTATACCTTGGTCTTTGATACAGATGAAGATGAAGCCATCATTTGCGTTTATACCGAACGGATGACCAGTAAGATTTATTACCTTCGTCATCTGCCTTGTAACCACGTCAACTAATGTTACACACTGTTCCTCGCAACTACCGGAAGTTACCGCCGCTGTCGTATCATTAATTAACGCAATGTCGAAAGCGTCTTGTGGTTTTATTGAAATCTTATACTCCGTGGTTCCATCTTTTGATAGGTATATCAAACAGCTTTCATGGTAATTGGTCAAGAGGATTTCCCCTTTAGGCGAAATAGCACAGCCTTTTATGTGTCCAGATTCCACATCCTCTTCATATATCTGCAAAAGCTTCATCTGAAAATCGCTTACTGGTATACTTTTAGGAACCATTTGTCTCTCCTTTCTTCTGATTAATTGAACATTACTTGGTTTAGTTGGTAAAGATACTGATCCAAACTGCTTCAAACTGGTCAATTCTTGTATCTTTGGATCAAAAGTACAGCATAAACTGACATTTCGTAGATGGTTACCATCTATCAGCGACTGCAAATGCTCTTCATCCTTCAAAATCTTGTCTTGAATATCTCTCATTCCAGCAAACGCTTGGATGTCCGTACCACACTGCATTACGTTCTGCATAAAATGTTGATATTTCTGTATTTCAATATGGATATTTTCAATTTTTCGAATTGACCTCTTGTTTTTTTCTCGGAAGCCATTTTCCATGATAGAAAGTTCACTAATAAGCTGTCCTTGTATTTTGTCCAGATTCGTGTTGATATTTTGTCGCATGTTTTCAATTTCCATTTCAAATCGCTTTCGTTGTTCTGTGATAATTACAAGATTATTTTCTCGTTCTATTTTAATGTGCTGAAAGTTTTTGTTCATATCTTTTAAAGTTCTTATAGTGTCCTTAAATTCCTTAGAGTTTTTAGTATCAGATGCTCTCTGAAGAAGAGAAATGATGTCACTGCATTTTGAATGCGGATGAATACATTTGGCGCAAAATGGACAATGATGACTTTTACAGTACATCAAAAAACTTTCATCATGATCTGAGCAATATGGATTCATTTGTGATACACCTTGTTTCAATTGTTTGTGTGCATCAGGCCTTGATTTGTCGTCATGACAGCGTGTTACCTCAAGCAAATCATGTCGTTCTTTACAGTTTTGGCACAAGGTTTCCTCACATACACTGCACCAGCTTGTAGATAAACTGGAAATGTGACATTGATCGCATATCTCCCTGACTGGATTGCTTAAGGCCATTCTTGTCTATCTGAAAGAAAAATAAAGCATTGTCATTTTACAAGCGTGTTTGCAGATTTCTTACCAAAGGCTACGGCAGAAACTGACCGATTCGAGTGGTTACTAGTATTTCGTGGAAGGGGTCTGCAGTGATGTTATGATGTAGCGATGTACAATTAAAGGTATGTGTAATTTGTTATCATCGAACAATACTAGGTAATTGCGATTTTTGCAGTAAAAATTTTCCACTTTTATCGTTTTTTTTTTATTTATTGACATTCTCCTACATAAAGCCTAATTAAAGTTATAAATTAATGGGAAGCAGTGCGCTTAGGTCAACGGTGGTAGCTGTCATAATTTTCTTAATAAGGTATATGTACAATAGATGAAGGAATACCAGCTATAACGATATCAGGAAAAGAAAAAATAATTCATAACAAGAGACTTCTTTGAGCTTGTTATCGCAATTCTGATATACAGTTGTGACACAAAATTGAAATCATTCAATTTAACTTTGGTTCCAATAGAGCAATCAGTTTAAGACAAAACATTTTTAAATGAAAAAATATAAATGAGTCCTATATCAAACTAAATTTTGCTGAGGCAGCCGTCTTGTTTGGTTCCAATTAAGAAAGTAGTTTCAGAAGATATCTTAATGAATTTCCCATAGTGTCCTATGTTAAACTAAGTTCCGCTGAAGCGGCCATCTTGGCTTGCGGTTGGGGTCATCGGATATACTTCTGAACGGGACACACCTAAGGACAATTATACCAAAGGTAGGTTCCAATTGTGCATGTACATTGTAGTTCTAGAATAGAGGACTTTTTAATGAATTTCCCTTATGGTCTTACATGTATGTATGTATGAGGCAGACATCTTGGTTAGCGGCTGGGTTCATAGGATACAATTCTGAAAGAACCTACCTAAGGACTATTCCACCATCGTTTGGTTCCAATAAAGCAAGTAGTTGAGTCGAGGAGAATTTTGTTGAGTTTCCAATAGGGCCCTATGTTAAACTAAGTTCGGCTGTAGCGGTAATCTTGGCTGGAAGTTGAGGTCATCGAATATATTCCTGAATGGGACCCCTACCAAAGTTTGGTCCAAATTAGTCAAGTAGCTCCAGACGAGAATATTTTTTTTTGAATTTCCCACAGGTTCCAATGTTAAATTAAGATCTGCTGAGGCAGCCGTCCTGATTGGCGGATTGGGTCATCGAATAAATTTCTGAAAGTGACCCATCTAAGAACTATTTCCCCGAAGTTTGGTTCCAATTTAGCAAGTAGTTCAAGACAAGAAGACTTCTTTAAAGAATTTCCTATAGGGTCATACATGTGCATGTTAAAGTTAGTTCGACTGAGGCGACCATCTTGGTGCGGTCATCGGATACAATTCTGAAAGAAATCACCTAAGAAATATTCAACCAAAGTTTGTCATAAATTGGCTTGAAAAAGATTTTTCTAGAAACCACCTCTTTTTCTTTTTTAGTAACAGCGGTCATATTGGTAAGCCGATCGGGACCCCGAACATAATTCTGAAAGGGGACAGTCATCATTCAAGGACCATTCCACCAAAGTTTGGTTCAGTTTGACAAAATGATTTTAGAGGAGATTGAAATGTAAATTGAGGACGGACACCAAGAGAAATCTCACATGGCCTTTTAGGCCAGGTAAGCTAAGATTTATCATAGAGTTACAACAAAAGAAATTCTTGTAATGTATTACGATTTACAAATGTGACGTTGTAACGTGATATCGTCAATATCATTTTGAGGGGTAATTGTTTCAAGGAAGTAGATTTTGTAAAGTAGCCAATCGGAAACAAGAAAAGGAATTCAAAGAAACCAATGGGGCAGACAGAAATCGTTAAGTTTGAAATCATGTGTTTTACTTCTGATAAAGACAAAATAATTAACATATATACAATGAACACCGAATAGTGGCCTGAAACATCTATGGGATGGAATGTTAACATATAATATCATCATTCTGTTTGGTCAACTAACATGGTAAATGTCATAGGCAGTTATGGTTTCGGATTAGTCAGATCTTTAAGAATCACATCCTCTGAAATCATTGGGTAAAATAAAGTGGGACTTGACCTAGGCATCTATGATGGGAAAGTTCTATAAAGTTTGCATATACCACCCTGTCCGTTAACCTGCGGGGTTGTTGTTCCTGATTGGTCAAATTTAAAAAAAAATCATTTTCTCAAAAATTAATGGACCAAATGATCTTAAACTGTCTTGAAGCATCTGTGGAATGGCCTCTGCGAAGTTTACCTATGTCAACCTCGTCGGTGAACTAACATGGTCGCCACAGTCAATTCTGGTTTCTGGTTGGTCATTTTCTCTTCAATATCATTTTGAGGGGGGAGGCTGTTTCAAAGAAGAATATTTTGTACAGCAGCCAATCGGAAACAAGAAATTGCGTGCTTTACTTCCAATAAATACATAATAATTGACATTAATACATTCTTATGCTTTATCTATACATATAGATCAATATTCTTATATTATTTATTCCAAATAACGCTTTTGATCAAGCGGTTTTAACCGAGGTTCGAGATTCTTTTTTTCCTCAACGTGATGAGTGATTAACCGACACCTCCCCCATTATTAACGTTATGCGACGTTCTAACGTCACAGGAAGTAACGGACTTTGTACAATCACAGGAGACTGCTGTCATGGTAAAGAGTCATTAAGGTCAATTGATAACAAGCGACTATAAACGACAATTGGCATTATCCCAATTAGACAGTTTATTTCATAAATAATTGGGGTATGTTACGCTGACTATTAAGATCCCAAGTAAAGCCAAACAGCTAGTTAGTGCACCATAATTTCAATTTCTCCATCTCCACAGACACACAAACGAGGTATAGGTGGATACCGCCCACGGATGTACGAGAAATAAAATGTCATTTCACAATGAACGAAAATTTGGCTTGCATTTTGATCACGACCTTCTAATCACGACAACACGTGAAATAAAAATAAACGGCAAACACGTTGCACGAAAATAATCCTCATATTAGAACAGCGACAAAAAACATGTTGTATTTCAACTAACAGGTCATGATGAATACAATCCGGTAGATCAATAAAGGTAAACAAACATACTTAATGTGTGGTACATGTAAACATATTTTACCTTGAAACATGCATTTAGCACCGAGATTTGCAATACATCAGAAGGGAATTATTAATTCTTTTCGAAGCAGGGTGAAAGACATTGACATATTGGTACACACCGGTCAAAACTTACCCGAACTGGAAGTGATGACAATCTTGAGTGCAATGTGCATATATATATGCAAGTCACATGACAGCTGAAAATAAATGACATTGAAAATAAACTATTATTACATCACTAATTGATAACACACTTTTCTACATTAATATACAGTACATGTAAGTAAAGTAATTGTTTAAGACAGTAACATCTTTATCACGTTTAGCTTGACTAAAACACACATTGACATTCAATGTTTATAATGACACGCTCGAAAATAATAAGGATAAGGATAAAGGATATCTGGTGACATAAAAACTATTTAACAAAAGGTTTCTGGTTGTCGAAAGGTAAAAATCATCACTTTCATTAGAAAACAATATTCAAAGATATTAAAAGAACATTATAAAGATAAACTTTATGTATCGATATACAATATTAGGTGAATGTCTGAAGAATATCAACTTTTTTGTATGAGGCTAAGAAACTGGGAAAGGGCCGAGGTTTACCGAGCCCTTCAACAGTTTCGTGCCGAATACGAAAAAGTTGATATTTTTCAGACATTGACCTAATATTGTTTTTATACTGCAGCTATAAAATATTTAAATTACTACAAAAATATTAATAAAAGAGATAATTTTACATCTAAAATATGAAGCGTCACGGGAAGCAAAAATTGTAAATCAGCAGGGAACTCGATAAACACGACGAAACTATTGTCCAGTAGATTTCGCTGTTTTTATATTTTACTGTTACTCGTTTTACATTGTGAACTAAATTGACTGGTAAATCTCATATCATTTTTAGCTCACCTGGCCAAAGGCAATGTGAGCTTTCGTCATCACTTGGCGTCCGTCGTCCGTCCGTCCGTAAACTTTTACATTTTAATTAAATCCTCTTATACCACTGGTCCAAATTTAATAAAGCTCGACAGAATTAAGCATCTATAATCACCGAATCGAGCATTGATCTGACGGTGAAAACATTATCTATAAAATGAAAGCTGAAATTAAAAGTTGGGGCTATATCTCTCTTTCTTTTTGTGATAACTTTTGAAGAAAGTCTGCCTCAAACAAAGAAATAGATCATTGGGAGAGGAGCATTATTAGGGCCAATTATAATACCGATCATCTGCAATAAAACTCGTCCACCACACTGAACAAAGATGTTGTCAATTAGGAATTTTTCATAATACCCCTCTCTGTATATTTGTTTTTGATTTGTGTTGCTTTGAACAAAGTATGTTTTAGTTCTACCGACAGCGATGTATTTGTATCGCCTTTTCTCCCTTCCTTTTGTGAAAGCATATATATATGAAAGCAACTTTTAATCTTGATTTGAGAAGTGCGTGTGGCAATGAAGGTGGAAAAGTCAAATGTTTTGATGCTTCTTTTTACAAGAGGGAAGAGATCTTGAGTTTAAAATTTCCATACTGTCTTAAGTTCTTTAACTTTAGTATCCACGTCTGATTTATGCCAGTTCTTCCAGAGTTTGTGTTGCAGTATTTCTGGTATAATGTTAAAATTGAAGTTAAAAACATTGAGAGGTTATAACATTATATAACAGGATCCTGTGATCGAACGCTCATTTTAAGTATGAAGCACTTCCGTTTTCATTATCGTTGTAGCTAGTGACAGTCGATACAGTCTAATAAAAATTTGACAGTACGTTCTTTTTCTATTTATTTATTTTCCCCGTAGGATCTAACAGTTGTCAGTTTCGGGTCTTGTCTGTTTTACCTTTGTCACGTGTCTTTTCTGATCAATCACATTGTGTTTTATGCAGCGGATTTTTGTCGTGCGTAAAAACTATGTGGTTGGTTAGAAAAAGATGGGAAAAAGTTTAACAGACGTGAGCCTAAACGGACACGTGTTAGACCATACGGTGAAAATAAATAAATAGAAAATGAACATTTAAATTTTATTTCGACTGCAGTCATTATTACGTCATAATGCAAACAAAGGGTCATTTAGGGTCGCAAAGTGTAATATCTTATTCTTAAAAATGGATTAGAGAAACAAAAAGTCGGTTTCGCAGTTGTTGTCATTAACTAAACCTTCACGTTCTTACAGACTCAATATTCCTGACTTTTGAATACGATATTCAATTGCATGAACAATTTTACATATGGCTCATGGTGACCAATGTAATATATAGAGACTGACCTTATACATGAACACTGGGCACCAGAGTGGTCTCTCGTTGAGGGGGCACTGCCAGACATAATACGGAAATCCAGGCCATGGACCACAGTGGGTTACATGTTTGGGGAATGTCACGCTCCATGCACATAAACGACACTTTTTGTAGATTTCGAAAAAGGCTAATGTTGCTACAAAAGGCTAAATTTTTCGTCCTTTCCCATCCCTTCCATTTTCCTTTAATTGGCAGTCAAAAGCCGTCGCCCTCAGCTGTTGTGTCCCATCCAACCAGCTCTTTCATTATTTTGATAATTGTTGATCTTGTTTTCGTCCTGAATATGCATTAAATATTTGCCACTGGACGTTAAGCAAGCAACAATCAATCAATATGCATGAATACCACAATATTGTGTAAGAAAAAGGACTGCATTTATTTTGCAGCACTTTCGGTTTTCTGTATGCCAAACGAAAATGATACACTTAGTTCTTTTATCAAAACGGAGAATAAATAACTTCAGAAAATTCTTTGGCATTCAGATATGAGTTCCTTCAACCTTGCACGTAATTCATGTTTATTTCTGTTAAATACCAGAGAAACCAGTCAAAGATTGATGGCTAGATACATCCATGAATATTTTTTTATTTCATCGTGAGTCAGAATATAAATTTTGTCTGTAGTTAAAAAATGAACGTTGTAACCGCCATGGTGGTGTAATGGTTAGTGTGCTCGCCTCGAGTGCGGAAGGTCGTGGGTTCGTTTCCGGCCGGGTCAAACCAAGGACATTTAAATTGATATTTGCTGCTTCTCCGCTAAGCACGTAGCAAGCAAAGACTATTATATTAACCTCATCTTCCCAAATGAGCTTGATATTTAAGACACATCAGACACTCCCATGTCTGCTCGTACTTGATCTTCATCTCGAATTAGACAATAAGGGATGGTGTCACACGAATAACCATCGACAAACCTACTAACAGTCAGCTTCCCATTCATTGGCAGTAAAATTCCAGCTGCCACAGCGTATGGTGTAAACATTTCCCAGCTCGTACGTTTTTCAACAGCATGTGTTAAATACATCCATCGATTTTCTAGACAGAGGTGGGTCATAGACACAAAATTGCTCTGACAGGGATATGTTGCTCCCCGGTTTAAGTCATCACTCCAGAAATTTTGCGGTCGACACCACAAGCTTGTCGGCAGATATGGAATATTCGTTTCACAGATAAAGACAGATCTTTTCCTGTGAAATTGCGGAGTAAACAAAAAATATGCTGTTCGCTTTTTTGGCCTGGAGGTGGTGATCCCTTGAAACCTTCCCTTGAAATTACTAATAGGACAACACGGGGTTGTCTTTAAAGACTGCAGGAACTGTTTACCCTTCCGGAACACCCGAGTTCAACAACGGGTTTTGTTGGGGTCCGAATTGTTCATACAGTAGTTTGTTTGTTTTTAGTTTTATATGTACACTATGTGCCATGTTCCGTCTTGTTTGTATTCTCGAGATTATGTCTGTCGACTTGTCCCTTTTTTCCGGGCCCTTCGGTTTCTTTCTCTTCCTCTATTCATTCGAAATTCATGGTAAACTGAGCACAAGGTCGTATTTTTATTATGTGGGATCATACGACCCGTTTTTCAGTCTACGGTGCATGAATTTCGAATGAAAACATATATTTTAGTTTATTTGCAAAAAAACATCGATAAGGATCAAGCAAACAGAGGCGGATCCAGACTTTTGGAAAAGAGGGGCCCACTTTTTGTGGACCGTTTTATTCATCAATTTTCTCCATTTCTAATGAAGATTAAGACCAAAATCCCGAACTTATCATTTTTTATCATTTTTGCGTTTCAGAGAGGGCGGGCCCCCTTCCCCCACCCCGGATCCGCCCCTGGCAAATACATGTATACAACAACACAATAACAAACAATACATACAAATAAAATGAAAAATATACATACATTGAGAAAGCACATAGTTAGTAAGTGGAACTTTGACCAATATGACCCTATTTTCGCAATTCTAATGATTGCATGATAAAGTTTCCTTCTACAAGCAAAAGTTCAAAATTATGATTTAGAATATACAATAGTTTATCAATTAAGTGGCTGGTCCGATAAAAAATCAGTGTTTGAATTTTATGAAACAAATGATTTCTTGATCAAATATTTCTCTTACATTCTAAAAAGAAATGAGATTCATCGTCTACTTATAACAGGCCCTTGTGGTTTTTACATGTTTTGCAACCTGATGAAACAATAATAATTAGCATTTATTACATATCATTACATTTCTGACAAAAATGAAATGAAAAATAACGTAACCACAAGTTTGGTTAGATTCTTACACAATCGCAATTTTGAATATACGTCCAACACAAAAGATGTTGCCATGGAAGCAAACGTACGCTCTCTTGGATTTTGTGCTTCATTGGGTTATGAAACATCAAATTTGAAGTCATATGTGACTGCATTTATGCCCATAAAATATAAATATCTAATAATATCTAAAATATAATCTAATTATATAAAGTCACATGCAGGTACATTTATAAAACCTTCTGAAAAGCCGACTAATGTCAGTTTCCACGCGTATTATAAGTACCGGGAATAAGTACAACTATACATGTATAAAAACACGAATACTGATCGGGGACCAATTATAGCAAATTTTTAAGGGTCACGCTAATATTTATTGACTTTTTTTTTTAAAGAGCGATATAGAGAATAATTTTCCATCAATTAAGATTAACTCAAGATTTTATAGAATCATGTCAACCATTTTCTGTCTTTCGCTTTCCTTCAAATATTTTAAATTGTATAACCTTGAGAACTCTAAAACAAATTTATATATTGTAACTGCCAAATAATTACGTGAAAAGGTTTGACAAATTAAGGTTATTCAAAAACCCAAAATGAGGAAAATTTCGGCCATTTCTATTTTGATGTAATACCGAGCCAACATATTTCCTTTGGTGTTCAATTTAAACATAATTGATTGATTTTTCATTTCTCTTTTATGCTACCGGTTAGCGATAATTAGTTTCTGACTAGTACGGAAGTGAACTATTCGAAAACGAAAATAGTACCCGAGTCAATAACAGGTTATAAAATAATTAGCTTTTCATCAGAGTATTATAAAAACACACTATTGAAATACATCAAGTGGTCCACCATTGACGAAAAAACAATAAAAATTATGCCTTAATATAATGAAATATCTAATCCAATGGAATAATCCCTGTATACAATGTATAAGTATAACCCCCACACCCCCACCCCCACCCAAAGGGGTATTTAGTTAACTTGATCAAATGTGGTTTTCACACTGCGGTCTGCAAACAATTAATGATTCGTTTAGACCCTCACATATGAGAAATTAATCTGTGGCGTTGATTGATGATAGATGTAACCCTATCGTCTGTTATGTAAAACAGCACCAGTACGGTTTACTCTGTGGCGTAGAGATTAACGCCGAGTATATGTTTAGAGAATATTTATAGGAGCTTGGATAAGTGGTTTGCTTCATAGGCGATCGATCTAACTGAATAGCTATTTAATTCGACTTATTAAACTTCTCACCGCGAATGGCATCTGCCAATCAACATTGGGAATTAAAAAACATGAATTGGTGTTTTACTTCATAGATTTTTAAATTATCCTTTAATATTTGTACTAAAGGAAGTCCAGCGGGGAATTATTGGCTCTGTTACGTTCTAAGGAAATAGGTCTCGTACCTGATGACAGGTGTGAAAAGTTAATTAAGAGCATGTTGCAGGATGTTTAACACATGTTGCTATTAAAAAGAAGGAAATTATAGATGTGCAAGGGGATGTGATAAATTTTTTAAAGTTCTTCTTGGACTAGAATTAATTCGTATATTTTTTAAATATTGAAAATCATCATATTGATATATGACTTGACATTTATGCGAGGAGACATACGTTGGACATATTCTACGGCGCCTTAATTCTGAGATGTAACTTTTAGAAATTTTTAATCATGGAATAATTATGCAGAAATCCGCATTTACGGTCAGTTCGACTTGCCTGGTGCTGGGAGTAATTGGAACGACATTCATCTTATGGAACTACAACACTTCTAGAATTAGGTATAATTGATTGCTTTAATTAAGTTTTTCTCATTTAAATATGTCATGATTGCAATGTTTTGATATGGTTCCGGTTATAGTGTTGCTTTTTTTCTTTTAGTCAAATATGTAACTTTTTAATAAGTTCATCCTAGTTCCCCAACTGACATGCCTTTCTACTGTCATTTGGTGGGTGGCTGTCTCATGGACAATCATGCCACATCTCCTATTTTTATATTTCGTTCCATTATATGTTTCTGTTTCGCGTTCATGCACGGGTTTGCACATTTGGGCATGGTTCCTTTTCTACTATTTTTGTTCATTTCTGAAATTCAACCTGCGACAATTATCAAACTCACCAGAATTATTTTGGTAAAAGAAAATGGTTTAAATACGTTTATAACTTTAGTTTTTGCAGTTTTGTACTTGATACGCTAGTCTTGATGTGATAATTCCTTACTTTGTTTTTATTTTTCTCCTATTTTGAAAGGGGGTTAAGGCCCGATGACTGAGGATTGACGGATGTAAAAACTTCCAGTAAAGCTCTTTTTACCCGCTACTGACAAAAATAATGTCATAACCGTTGTTAATTTACAAACGAAAAAAGTAAGAAAAATCATTTGTTTGCAGTTATTTGACCTATAAAATTATCCTGGTATTTAATCATAGCCCAACGAGAATAAAAACCAACAGTTCTTTGTATTAGCCTACTAATTCCCCTCGTTATCTGCTAATAAATGTTCAGTTTGACACATGTCAAAACAGACATTTAAAAATCTTAAACAAATATAAAAAACAAACCAAGCACCTGTCAGCCTTTCAAAATACAATAGTCGAGTGAAATTGGTCGAGATTTAAAAACTACCTTATGTCAAATTTAATGGAAATTAACAAAATTTGACGTGTAATTAATCTTAACATTTACCAAGCCTTACAATTAGAGTTGATATTGCCGATAAATGCCACTAATCCTAATACAACTCGCACACTTCAATCATGTCATCATGCCATAATACAAATCGCACACTCCATTCTTGTCATCCGTTCTCTGCAAGAGAACAATATTTCTTCATAATTCTTGACACTGATGGATATCTATATCATAACTAATTATCAAGATTAAGATTTATTAATAGAGTCTGAGACAGAAGCACAATGTTTATGCTTTTAGTCATAGTAGAAAATAATTGATGGGGCACATGGTATGGGACTCCACATTTTTTCAGTCACGTAGCTGTCATCGAAGCAGCAACCCGTGCTGCCGAGTCGGAACTTCGACCGTAGTACAACGTGGAGTGATGGAGTAATGACCAACTCCTTACATCGCCCTCGACGCAGTGACCCA